>BJCN01321031.1:0-15161 GCA_018326445.1 Flaveria brownii
GGAGTGAAGAGTGGAAATCTGGATAAAGAAGCTTGATGTTTATTTATTTAAATTGATGTAATGAACACTTAATTAGGTTCTTTCGGATTATTTGGTTTGTTCGAATTTATTTCTCGACCGTCTCTATAATATCATGGATTTGGTTTTTGATTTGATATCTGAAATAGTGACACGTCAGCCTTTCGGGGTTGGGTGTTACATTCAACCTGTTCATCCTTACATATTATATACGCGACCACCTCTCATCCTTCACACCTTCGCCGATCAATAACAATAATCGAACCATAATCCCCAAAACTTCCGATCAATAATAATCATCACACCATCAACCGTCACCAACCGCCGCACCTCAGGCAATGTATAGGGCCTTCATCGGGCCCTTTGATCCCGCGGTGATCATGTTGTTCACCCATAAAGACGCCTCTAATTGGTGGCATGTATTAAACGACACCCCCATTTGGCAAGATCGAATCTTTCACGCTCTTTCTCTTCTTTATGGCCTCGTGGCGATTGTCGCAATGGTGATTCGTGTTTTACTTTTGTTGTTTGATCAGTTTTGTGGTGTGGTGGAATGTAATATAATTTCTGTTGTTTGTGTTTTTAGAGTTTCGTTGATTGTGATTGTTATTAGTGATTGATTTGATATATGTTAAGAGTATATTGGGTTAAATCTTGTGACTGATCCAGTGAACAATGTGTGAACTTGTGCGTGTTGTAGATGCAATTGGTTCGGATACAGCAAAGAGTGCCCGAGTATGGTTGGACGACGCAAAAGGTCTTTCATTTTCTTAATTTTGTGGTTAATGCAGGTATGTGTTTTCTGACCCACTGTTATTTTTATGAAGACAATCTGTTGTTGTCTGATTTTTACTGATTAGTGATTATGAATATGTTACTGTTGCAGTTAGATGTTTGATTTTCTTTCTTCGTCGTGATATTGAAGACTTGAAAGAAGAGGTTAGAGTGTTTTTTAAAGTTTGATTAAGTAGTCGTATCGATAGTTAATCGAGTGTTATTCCTTTGATCAGATTCTGCAACATATCTTGCTTGATGTTCCAAGTCTTGCGTTTTTCACTACCTACGCGCTATTGGTTTTATTTTGGGCTGAAATTTACTACCAGGTGCGGTTAATATTACTTAGTTATCTGTCATAAACCAGATTATGTGACTTGGAAACAAAATTAGTGGTTCTGGATAAGCGTTACATAAACCGATTATTTCACCTTGGAAACAGAATGTAGATTTCTTCATTCAAACACTTGAAACTGATTATCTACGATAATCCCAGACGTCTTGTTATTCTTGATGCTGATTGTTGATGTAAGTAACATCTGACAGGCGCGAGCTGTATCAACTGATGGTCTTCGGCCTACCTTTTACGCAGTCAATGGAATAATCTATACGATTCAGGTAAACTTATTTTATTTTGCACGAATGTGAAGCGTGTGATTAACATGTTATTTGATTTCTTAACAGATAGCATTGTGGGTAGTAATCTGGTGGAAGCCCGCGCGTGTTTTGGTGATCCTCTCAAAGATGTTCTTTGCAGGGGTGTGTTTGTTTGCTGCTTTGGGCTTTTTGTTATATGGAGGAAGGTACTTCATATTGTATTTGTTAAATCTAATAAGTATTCATATCATAAATGTATAAATAATTCTCTCATACTACAAGTATCTTTTGCAGGCTCTTTTTAATGTTGCAACGGTTTCCTGTGGAATCAAAAGGGCGGCGAAAGAAGTTGCAGGAGGCATATATATGTGTTGAACAGTTTATTTAAAATGACCCGTTATATTTATGTGTATATATGATGTTTTGATTTGTCTTCTTTTTTCAGGTTGGATATGTGATGAGTATCTGCTTTACATGTTTCCTCATAAGATGCGTCATGGTAACTTGCATTTCGACCCGTTACAGTTGTTACATGTACATAACATGAATTTAATACTTTTACTGTTTATTTGATGGTTAGATGTGCTTTAATGCATTTCATAGTGTTGCCAACCTGGATTTGTTGGAACATCCTGTCCTGAACTTCATATACTATTTGGTAAACTTTCTTGCATTAATTCAACGTTTCATCGCGCCTATGTTTGATCCACTGAGAAAATTAATCGCGCTTTTTTGACAGTTGGTGGAGATACTACCTTCAGCTCTAGTTCTCTTCATCTTGAAGAAGTTGCCTCCAAAAAGAGGGATAAATCAGTATCACAATATTCGCTGAGAATATGAATATCATGAGTCACGATGATATGAATGAAGAACAGATTTCTTGAAAATGGAACTGGTGATTAATGAAGAAAATACAAATGCAAAATTCAAGAAGCTGAATCCATGGAGTCCCAAGTTTATAAGAAAGTGTGATCTATCATATGTAGTAATAAATGTTGAAAAAATTGTTCTTTAATTCAATAATTCGTATTGCGATACAAAATATGAGTGCAAACATGTACATAATGACATAGTAGAAAACAAGTTAACTAGATTATTATTTAATTAGTATGTTAATTTATACATTTGAACGGCAAAATGATATAGTAGGTTCCATTTAAATTTATTTATGTAGTATTTTTTTGTTAATTTGGTATTTATTGAATCATTATTATATATAATACTAATTATTAAGTGTTTTGTTCATTATGAGTTGTAGCCTAGGCTTAGTAGGTTGTATCAACTTTTGTTTTTTATCTTTTTTTTTGTTATCACTTAATAATTTTACATCTTTTACAATTTAACCCCTATATATTTCACTTTCAACTTTAGTTACTTATACTTTTCATCTTTTATCAAAAGTTTCGTTTTACGTATCGGTTTAAATTTTGACGAGTTAACATGCCGCAACGTGCGCGTGTGGTTCAAGGTTTTTACGACTATTTTTTCCTGTTTAATGGCCTCGTCACAACGCTCGGGTTTTAGATGACTTAGTTATTGTTTTTAATGTTTTATGTTTCACATGCGGATTCAATATTTTTACGGCTAATTTTCGTTCGGTTTTACTTTCTCATCTTTATTTCTTTTTTAATACAAGTTTTCCGGTGTTTGTGGTCGCTGGTTGTGGTGTGAAACGGTGCCACTTGATACACTCTTACGGTGTTTGTGGTAGCTGGTTTTTACATCTTTATTTTAAGATAAGATGTAACATGTGATAATGGTCAAAAACGTTAGCATATTTTAAGAAATGACCCACCCTACCCCAACAAAACCGTTGACTCGTTCATTTTCTAGCAACCCGTTTCTCAAAAGCAGATCATTGAGATTAATACAAGCCTCCATTGCTCAAATATACTAAGATGATTGTAGTTTTGGGGATATGGGTACTTCTATTCTCTGTACAAACTCATGTTCTTGTGATTTCAACCTGCAATTCCAACGACTTAAGAGGATTAACAGGCTTCATAAATGCATTAAAATCACCAATTGATGGATGGTGGCCTGCAAATTCATCATCTTTATCATCTTCCTATTGCTGCAACTTCATAGGCATCACCTGTGATTCATCTTCTGGTAGGATCACTAAACTTCATCTCCCAAACAAAAGATTAAAGGGTCAGTTTTCTGATTCAATTTCATATTTAGATCAGCTTACAACACTCAACCTTTCAAACAATATCCTCTCAGGCCCTCTTCCACCTTCCCTTTTTCATCTCATTCATTTGGAAACTGTTGATTTGAGTGGTAATATGTTTGATCAGGGCTTACCCTTTAGCATGAATCTGCCTGCACTTCAAGTGTTGGACATCTCTGATAATAACTTTAGAGGCTTACTTCCAGTTGGTTTGTGTGTTAACTCCAGCGGAATTCGAGTTGTTAGTTTTGCTGTCAATTACTTCACTGGAGTTGTCCCACCTCAGTTTGGGAATTGCGGTTTTCTTGAACGTTTGTCTGTTGCTTCCAACTTTCTTTCTGGTGTCATACCGGAGTTGTTACTCAGATTACCAAGGTTGCAGGAACTTTATCTGGAGGACAATGAGTTCATCGCCATTAGCCGAATTGATGGCGACTTCTCTAGCCGAATGGTCCGTTTGGATGTTTCATCCAACAGGTTATCAGGAAATATACCTGATTTGTTTCATAGCTTTCCAAAGTTAAGTTATTTCTCAGCTCATACTAATAATCTGCTTGGTATAATACCTCCATCGTTGTCGAATTCAAGAACCATAACTTCTCTCAACTTGAGAAACAACTCTTTAGACGGTTTGATTGAGTTTAACTGTTCAAAGATGATTAGTCTCACCTCCCTTGATTTGGGAACTAATAACTTTTCTGGTGCAATTCCTGCAAATCTTGCATCTTGCAGAAAGCTAAAAGCTTTAAATCTTGCAAGAAACAAACTCATAGGCCAGATCCCAGAAAGCTTCAAGAATCTTGAGTCACTTTCTTACCTTTCGCTTTCCAATTGCAGCTTCAGCAACCTCTCATCATCTCTTAGAATCCTCCAACACTGCCCCAATTTAACTGTTTTGGTTTTCACCATGAACTTTTACACCGAACGGCTGCCTGCTGATGATGATCTACAGTTCAAAGCACTCAAAGCGCTAGTGATCGCCAATTGCAGGCTCACAGGTAGCATTCCATCATGGTTAAGCAGTTTAACACAACTGCAGTTGTTGGATTTGTCATTTAATCACTTGACAGGAATAATACCGGCCTATTTAGGTGACTTTAAGTCTCTCTTTTACTTGGATTTATCTAATAATTCATTGTCAGGAGAGATACCCAAGAATATAACACAGTTACAAAGCATGATTTCAAGAGATATCTCATTAGAAGAACCATCACCGGACTTCCCATTCTTCAAGAACAGTGATACGAGCGGTAGAGGGACAAGATTACAGTACAATCAGATCGTCAGATTTCCGCCACTATTAGACCTCCGTAGCAACCTCCTAACCGGGCCAATCTGGCCAGAGTTTGGAAACTTGAAAAAACTACATGTTTTGGATTTGAAACACAACCGGTTATCAGGTTCAATCCCGAGTTCTTTATCAGGTATGAGGAGCCTAGAGAGGCTGGATTTGTCATATAATGATCTAACAGGAACTATCCCTCCATCACTGACGAAACTAAGCTTTTTGTCCAAGTTTAGCGTTGCTTATAACAATTTAAATGGAATTATTCCTACTGGAGGCCAATTTTTAACCTTTGGAAACTCTAGCTTTGAAGGAAACGCTGGTTTACGTGGCGAGTTGCTTGGAAAATGTAAGAAAAATCAAGACTCGTCGCAAACTCCAGCATCAGATGATGATGATGAATTCGCTATCCTTCGGATGGTTATATTGACTGGGTTCGGAACTGGTTTCATTCTCGCTATCATCTCATCGCTAGTTGTTCCGAGAATCAGGGGCTGGTACAGACATAATTGATGAATTGGAGTAACTTGGTTTGAAATCTGATACTGGTCTAAATTTTCATAAGCAGTTATTCAAGTTCTGTTGCACATCACATTGGCCTTAAGTGTGTGGTATTATGGTCTCATTAGATGTATTCTTTGTGACTATTGTTTGTTAGATCTAATGTATATATTAATGTGATTCACTATTAATGCACAGATTGGCTCATTATCTATCATGTACTTTTGCAATGAACATAATATAGATATTAAAAGGTTTACCGTTTACTTATTCTATATAATATTAGTTATTTTTTTTACTTCTTTTTTTGTTAATAGTCTTAGTCGTTATCGCTGTCATCCATCCCTCTTGTGTGACGACTTCGTTTCCCATCTTCTCCTTTTGTGTTGTGTGGTGAACGACATATTGTGTCAAACAAGAATTTTGGAGAAAAACTTACCTAATATATCTCCTACAAAACATGTTCGATTGGTTTATAAAACAAGTTAAAAAATAAATATGCATTCTCCTGTACACATAAATTTCGAATAAGATTTAACTAAAGAATAACTTTAAAAAGGCAAAACTAAAGACAAACGCACATTACATACAAAACACATTCCAATTTACTCAAACTTATCGTGTCACAATTGATTTTGATTTGCATAGTGTTATATTTACTTTGATGTACTATTGTGCCATGACCGTAAATTAACAGCAATATCAGCACAACATTACATGATAGCCAAAACATAGTTCTATGACTTAAAAGTTTAGTCTTTCAGGAATAATGCTGAACTGAAAAATCATCATCTTAGAGTACACATAACCAGTTATATTATAGTTATAGTATTTAAATTTAACGCAATGTTTACAATTTTGAAAAGTAATATGACATTTTTCGGTTTCTAAATTCAAACCAACAGTCCCGACTATAAACTAACAGTGTAATCGATTAGGTTCTCGATACAAGTGTTTCATTTGTAATAACAGAAATACATATCTTCAAATTGCAAATTGACGAATAGATCTGAAATCCCATATATTGGGTTACATTTAAGGACTTGCTTTCTTGATTTACTTCATCTTAGTCTTTATTCATGTAAGGACACCATAACACCACACATTTAAGACCAGTATCATCAAGAAAAACTTGAACAATGCTAATGAGAACTTATACCACTATTAGATTTCAAGCCATAGGAGAACACAAATCAACATTATTTGAATTTATTCATTTTGTGTGCACCGCTAATTCTCGGAACAACTAGCAATGAGATGACAGTGAGAAGGAAACCAGTTACAAACCCAATCAATGCAAGCAACCGCAGAATAGCAAAGTCATCTTCATCCTCAGATTGTGGGGTTTGCGACAAGTCTCGAGTTTTCTGACATTTCACATAATAATCACCACATAAACCAGGGTTTCCTTCAAAACTAGAGTTTGAAAAGGTTGAAAGTTGTCCTCCATTAGGAATAATTCCCTTTAAATTATTGTAAGCAACACTAAACTTTGACAAAAAACTTAGTTTCACCAGTGATGGGGGGATTGTTCCTGTTAAATAATTATAAGACAAATCCAGCGTCTCTATGTTCCTCATACCTGATAAAGAACTCGGGATTGCACCTGATAAACGATTGTGTTTTAATGCCAAAACATGTAGTTTTTTCAAGTTCCCAAACTCTGGCCAGATTGGGCCGTTGAGGAGGTTGTTACTGAGGTCTAATAGCGGCGGAAATCCAATGATCTGATTGTACTGTAATCTTGGCCCTTTACCGCTCGTGTCACTGTTCTTGAAGAAATGGAAATCCGGGGATGATTCTTCTAATGAGATATTTCTTGAAATCATACTTTGTAACTGTGTTAGATTTTTGGGTATCTCTCCTGACAGTGAATTGTTGGATAGATCCAAGTAAAATAGAAACTTAAAATCGCCAAAATACCTAGGAATCATTCCAGTTAATTTGTTCCATGACAAATCCAACAGCTGCAATTGTGTTAAACCGTTTAGCCACAATGGAATGCTGCCCGTAAGCCTGCAATTACTGATCACAAGAGCATTGAGTGATTTGAACTGTAGATCAACATCAGATGGAAGTTGTTCGGTGTGAAAGTTCATAGTGAGAACCAAAACAGTTAAAGTAGGGATGTGTTGGAGGATTTTGAGAGATGATGAGAGGTTATTTAAGCTGCAATTGGAGAGTGAAAGATAAGAAAGAGACTCAAAATTCTTGAAAAACTCCGGGATTTGGCCTGTAAGTTTGTTTCTTGCAAGATTTAAAGCTTTTAATTTTCGGCAAGATGCAAGATTCGCAGGAATTGTACCAGAAAAGTTATTACTGCCCAAATTAAGGGAGGCAAGATTAACCATGAGTGACCAGTCAATATCAATTGAACCGTCTAAACAGTTGTTTCTCAAGTTGAGAGAAGAAATGATTCTTGAATTCAACAATGATGGAGGTATCGTACCAGAAAGATTACTAGAATGAGCAAAGAAATAACTTAAATGGGGAAAGCTATGAAAGAAATCAGGTATGTTTCCTGAGAACCTATTGGAAGAAATGTCCAAACGGACCAGTTGACTAGAAGCGTTACCGATTCTGCTGATGGCAGTTAACTCGTTGTCCTCAAGATCCAACTCCTGCAATCTTGGTAATGTGAGTAAGAAGTCCGGTATGATACCAGAAATCAAATTAGAAGCAAGAGACAGATGTTCAAGAAAGCTGCAATTCGCCAATTGGTGTGGAACAATTCCAGTGAAGTAATTGGCAGCGTAACTAAGAACTTGAATTCCACTGGAGTTAACACATAAACCATATGGAAGGAAGCCACTAAATATATTATCAGATATGTCTAATACTCGAAGTGCAGGCAGATTTATGCTAAGGGGTAAAGCCTGATCAAATTTATTACCACTTAAATCAAGTGTTTCCAAACAGGTGAGATGAAAAAGGGAAACTGGAAGAGGGCCTGAAAGGAAATTGTGTGAAAGATTAAGTGTTGTAAGCTCATCTAAATAGGAGACTGAAACAGATAACTGACCAACTAATCTTTTATTCACGAGTTCTAATTCAACAATCCTACCAGAAGAGGAATTACAAGTGATACCCATCCAGTTGCAGCAATAAGAAGAGGATAAAGATGATGAATTTACAGGCCACCATCCATCAACCCCCGATTCCAGTGCGTTTATGAAACCTGTCAACCCTCTTAAGTCCCTGGAGCTGCATGTCAGATTCTGTGAAATCACGAGAACCTGACTTTGTAGAGAGAACATAAGAATAACTAAAATTACCCATATCCCAAACACTACAACCATCTTAAAATTGAGCATATCACCTTCAAGGTTTAGCGAGAAAACTCAAAAACTCATTTGAGATATAGAGAGTGTTACTCAAAGTTTATAAAGTTTGTTGCTTTGTAATCAAATACACTGATCAAGAGAAGTATGTATGTTACGTGTGTTGATGCTTGATCCTGTTCGGTGGTTCTTTGTAGCCGTAGACGCAAGTCAACCGTTGTAGTCTGGGTTGGGGCTGTCAAGACTCAAGTCGTCGGCGGGGATGAAAAATGATAAACAAGGCGGGTTGGGGCTATCAAGACTTATGGTCATTGGTGGGGAAGAAAACTGATAATGCATGTACATAACATGTGGTGTGTGTATGTTATATATAGCATACAAGTCAACATGTTTTGTTTCATGTTTTGTTTTTATGTATTACTTTCTTCTTTATTTATTTATTTTGCAAGCATACGCATGCATGATCTATTCTATACTTTACTCTTAAAATCATCAGATCTACGTACAATCTTTTGATTGAGAAACACACCACTTTACCACTAGCCTTTTTAAGACTGACTTCCTTTTAAGAGCTTAAGTTCATATGTTTCTTTACTAGTTGATATCTTCATTTTTATTTTTTATTTTTTATTTTTCGATGTACTTATAAATTGATATGCAGATGAATTAACAAGTTGTTATAGTAAAATCAACTTTTACTTTAGCTTTTTGGGTTGCTCTAATCAAGATTTTGGGATAAAAGAATGAAAAACAGTGTAATTAATGAAACTTACGGATAATATTCATAGGTATTTAATTAGCATATAACATAGACCGATAGACATCAAATATAACTCTATCTTTAATAGGTAAACACACTCCAAATTTCATATAAATAATGAAATTGGAATGCCATAACTCATTTTACCACTGATGTCACGCCTCTTCAAAACAGGTAAATTCAGAGTAACCTTTAACAAGATATCAAGGAATAAATATAAAAATAAGTTTTCCTGTATACATACCTGTGTTTCTCTATAAAATTGGAATAAGATTAAATAAAGAATAACCTCAAAACTAAAAACAATCACACATTACATACAAAAACACATTCCAAATTACTCAAACTTATCCATGTCCTGTGTATCCCTATATCTAGGAAGAACAAGCAATAACATAACAGCAAAAATGAATCCAACTGCAAACCCTGTCCAAACAGGCAAACTAATAATTGATTCTTCAATGTCTTCGAATTCCCGAATATGCACCGATTCTTGATTTTTCACACAACTTAAAACAAATTCACCACATAGACCAGGGTTCCCTTCAAAACTAGAAACCGAAAAGGTTGAAAATTGGCCTCCAGAAGGAATAATCCCAGTCAAGTTATTATATGCAACACTAAACTTTGATAACATCCCGAGTCTCGCCAAAGAAAGTGGTATTTCACCCGTTAAATCGTTATGAGACAAATCCAAAGCCTCTATGCAGCTCAGATTTGACAAATCGCTTGGAATATTACCTGATAACTCATTGTATTTCAGATTTAAAACATGCAAGTTTACCAGGTTTCCAAACTCGGGCCAGATTGGACCCGTTAGAAAGTTGTTGCTGAGGTCTAATGTTGGTGGGAACCGAATACCGTAACTATATCTCAACACTTTCCCATTCATACCCCTCCTCATGAAAATAGGAAAATCTAAAGAAAGTTCTAAAGAGTTATCATGAAACAGAAGATCAGGCAATCGAGTCAGGCTTTTTGGGATCTCTCCATTTAGATAATTGTATGATAAATCCAAGTAAACCAGAGACTGCAAACTTCCTAAAAAGGGCGGGATGCTTCCAGTCAACTCGTTCCACGACAAATCCAAAATCCTGAGTTTGGTTAACCCGTTTAACCAAACAGGAATCATACCCGTGAGTTTGCAGTTAGGAATCACTAGAGTTGTAAGCATTTTGAATTGTAGATTAGCATCAGAAGGCATTTCTTCACTGTCAAAGCTTCGGCTAAGGACCAAAGTGGTAAGATTCGCGCAGTTTTGGAGGATTTGAAGTGATGCAGATAAGTTATTCAAGTTGCACATTGATAACGAAAGATAACATAAAGAGTGAAAGCTTTTAAAGCTTTCTGGTATTTGACCTGTGAGACTGTTTCCACCAAGATCTATGGTTTTTAAAGATGGGCATGAAGGAAGATTGCTTGGAATTGATCCTGTAAACTTATTATCAGCCAAATCAAGCGACACAAGGTTTATCATCACTGAGCAGTTTAATTCAATCAAACCAGAAAACGAATTGTTTCTTAACACCAACGAGGAAATGCTGCGAGAATTCAACAGTGAAAAGGGTATCCCACCATCAAAACTGTTTGAATGTGCAGCAAAATAAGTTAAATTCGGAAACGTATGGAAGAAATCAGGTAGCTTTCCCGAAAGATAATTCAACGAGACGTCTAGATACTCAAGATTCGAAGGATTACTGTTGTGAAGCTGACCGATTAGCACGTTATCCTGAAGAGACAACTTTAACAATCTAGGTAATCTGAAAAGATATTCTGGTATGATCCCAGAAACAAAGTTTGCATCAAGACAAAGGTGTTCTAATGAGCTACAATTTTCAAATGCAGGTGGGATATCTCCAGAAAAGTAATTCACCCCCAATTTAAGAACCCTAATTCCAATAGAATTTATGCAAAACCCTGATGGAATTGCACCTTCAAAGTTATTATCAGAAACATCAAACAATTGAATCGAAGGTAGGTTTACACTATCAGGTAAAGCCCCAGAGAACTCATTAGCACTCAAATCAACAACTTGTAAATAGGGCAATTGGAAAATCGAATTGGAAATATTGCCTTCGAGTAAATTACGAGATAAATTTAGGGTTCTAAGCTGGTCTAAATCACCCAACGATTCAATCAAATTACCACGTAATCTTCTCTTTGAAAGTTCCAATCGAGTTACCTTACCAGTGAAATCGCACGTAACGCCATCCCAATTACAGCAATTGGAGGAATCTGAGGTCCATCCATCAATGGCGGATTCCATTGCTTCCATAAAACGTTTCAGTACGACGGAATCGTTGGGATTGCAAGATGTATTTAACTGAGCTTCTACTGAAAACGCCATTAGTATTACAGTAGCACATAACCACAATACATTCATCTCAGAGATGATTAAGGAAACGTTTGATGATTTCGTTGAACAGATGAATCACATTCCACTCATTGAAAGCAAGAAAGCAATGAAACAAATGAGAAATCAGAGATGAAAGTTATGAAGCTTTAGAGTTGCAGAGATGGTGAGTTGTATTGTGTGATTCTGTCAATGGTGGTCAAATGAATGGGGGAATTGAGAAAGAAAGTGTTTTTGGAGTATTCAACAACTAGTGGTATAATATCGAGACATTTAGATATGTTTTTCACGTGGGTGATATTCAAAAACCACGTGGGGGGAACAAGTACACTACTACTTTATCTTCATGTTAAATTGGAAAATTATCAATATGATTCGGATGATGTTTGTAGGAGTATCTCTATCTAATTGAATAAAATAATGTTTGTTTTTATTTTATTCTGATTAGGTTATATTAATATTAATAAATTTGTTAATAAAGAAAGTGAAATAAAAAAAATAACTAAACTATAATAAATAAAAAATGCTAATATCAAGATTTCAAAAGAGGGGAATAATAGCTAAAGTGAGGTTACCTTTTAAAAAATGTTTAAATACTCTTTCTGTCAACATGTTATAAAAAAATATCACTGGTAACTTTTTTCTAAAATTACAACTCACACACGCATTTAATGCTCTTTTGATTCATACCACGATTAGTTTACCGAAACATCCAACCCATGTGTCGTTGACAATAAACCAGATGGGATGTAACCATCCAAGCTTTCACAAAAAAGTCTTAGTATTTTGTCCTCCGGAATAGAAGGTAATCATGCTAATGATGAAAAGAAAACCATGTGATTTCTTCTAGGTATTGGGACATATTTGGTGATACGGATACAATAGGTATGGTGCTTGATCAAAATTTCATTAAAGAATTCTATCTATTTTTTTAGCTTGGAATAATTTAACTGTTAACTATGCAATAACATATATGAGCCTACACTTTATTTATCGTACGTCTCTATACCTAGAGATAGGTGCAGCTATAATAGAGATGCTATATATGTTTAGTGATAAACATAGAACTTTTCAAACGGGAGGGTCACGACATATATTTTAATTTATTATAACCCTCTTTAGCTATTATAGTGAATGATCATCAAATATTAATCAAACCTAAAAATTGTTATCAATCATTTATACTATAGTATATATCTAAAATACGTCTTTACGTGATGTGATATACACGTATGTAACTTATAAAATTCCCAAACTATTAAGTAAAACTTGTTGATTATTTGAACATGTTTGTGTATGTTAACCTTTTCCCAAATATTAGTTTCAGTTTTTTCTTTCTATAGTTTTCTTTATTCCGTACCTTTATGAGTAACTATGACTCCATGACGAGAGGCTCACATCCAAACCGGATCCCCGACCCAAACCGGTGACCCGAACCAGAACCGAACCGGTTTCAACCAAGTGGTAGGCCAAACCTGTTTCAACCCAGAAAAAACCGGCGGTTTGGGACCGGCTTGTATATTTCTAGCACAAACCGGTTTGGAACCGGTTTGGAAACCGACCCGGTCTTGGTCAAACCCGATTCAAAATTCGTTGACCTGAACCCAGTGCGGGTTGAACCCCACCCGGTTCGGAAAAAAAATCACGGTTTGTGTCACAAAAAACATAAATAAGACTAAATTGACTCAAGAACAATAGTGTAAGCAAATTACAGATTCAACAGTGATTAATTCTACACTAGATCTTCACCAACATGGTGAGATTAAAAAATTCAAGAAACAAAATAAGAGACAATTAACCTCTCAGTACAGAATTAAAACAAGAAGACTGAACTAAATTTCTAGAATCAAAAACAAGACCAAACCCTAGAACACCAAAGACAAATTCAAAAGATGAAGGCAAACGTTGCAGATTAAATCACCTCAGGTGAAGAAACTCGTTCAAGTCCATAATGAATAGATGTTAGGCAGACGATGTGCAAGAGGATGACCACATAGATTAAGCCATAAGATCTTTCTTGGTGAGGAAAAAACATTATATGATCATCCTTTTCAAGAACTTTATCAACGGTAAAGAAAACCTAGCATCAAGATGCGAAGCCCATGAGCTATCCATAATCCACACGTTCTTATCTACTAAGCCCAATCAATCTTCAGCCCAACTCCTAAGTTGATATATCTCATCCAGCCCAACAACATTTTATATAAAACAAAAAAAAATCATTAATAAGAAAATAACAACACTGCAAAAAACATTTGACATTGAATTGCATTATAGAATATATTTTCAACACCCCCTCAATTCAATTGTCGAGCACGCTAAACATATTCAACCTTTCGTACAAATCAGCCTCACCAATTAGAGCTGGTAGATAGGCAAACTACAATATAGAAAGACAAAATAAGAGCAATATACCACTACTAGTGCAGTTATGTATTTGAACACTTGCATTGATTTAAAAGAAAGCAATCTAGAAAACAAATAAACATTTCTCCTAGGAGAGAACACTTATACAGATGCAAATATAAAACAAAAAAGAATATTACATGAGATTCCTGATACAAAGAAGTTTCCATGACAGCATGCAACCTTCATATAAGGTAAAATGACAAGAAAATTTAGTCAACTGATACTTGAGGGAAATCTTTCCATTTTCCAAGTGTAAGTCTAAGACATCATAGAAAACATAATATGCTTAAACAAACTAGTAAAACATTCAATAACAGTTTTCAAGATGAGAGATTTTAAAGCAGAGGGGTGATGCACATGAGGAAAAACAAGAACATAACCAGGAGTCACCCATACCTTTCAAGTTAGAACACTTGACGGTTCCATTTAAAACCAATGATTCATTTTATTATAGATCAGAAAAATATTTAACATATTTATTTTCCTATGAAACCTTTTGAATCAGATCATTAATACCAAGTTAACTAAAAGGTCTACTTATCAGTAACTAGAAAACACTAGTTTAGATCAAATTTTTAACATATTACAAGGTATCACACTATGATACACACCACTTGAAAAACCGATTGTTATTTTTTTATTATTTGACCCATTCCAATTTCAAAAAATACAATTCCAACATGAGTAGACACTTCACATGAAAACACTTCTAGATATATCTTTGTGTGATTAAATACATCAAAGATTTAATGATTTTGTTTGCTTTTATTACAAAAAACAAAATTTTAAAACTAGTGATATGAATCACAACTGTCTAAAACAGTGAGAACTGTAACATCGCGTATTTGCGGTAAAAAAAATATATAATAATAATAATAATAATAATAATAATAATAAAAATGTTAATAATAATAATAATAATAATAATGATAATAAAAATAATAATAACAATAATGATTTGATTTATAAGTCCAGGGGGTATTGTGTAATTTTTAAAACTTGAATACTAA
>BJCN01321047.1:0-10660 GCA_018326445.1 Flaveria brownii
ACCAACCCGTTTTTAACCCAAAATCTTAACTTTTTACGTCCAAATCATTGGTTTACCTTCCATGAAACCAGATTTAAGCTTTTTACACGTTTTCATACGTAAAAATTTGACCTTTATGTGTTTCTTTGAACTTTTCAAAACCCCAAAACCCTAGAATCCGGGTTTGATCTACAGAAGGCCTTAGAAGTCGATTCTTACCTTGTTTTGTTGCTCTTTTCTTAAGTTTTGATGCTCCAATCACCCAGCTCTTCAATCTTCCAACTTTCAAGCTCCAAATCTTGAGTTCTTCCCACTTTCTCTCTCTACTTTCTCTCTCTACGAATTTGGTGGCTAGGGTTGGAAATGCTGAAGATGGAGGTGTTCATCCATTGTTTAAGGGCTGATTAGGGCCCTTAAACCCATAACACATAGCCCATTAGGCTAATTAGGTCCATAGCCCACTAATTCACCTTTTATTTCTTAAATTAGCCCTTAAAAGCTCATTATTATTAAATGGCTTGTTTTGGGAAATTTTAGGGTGTTACAAGAAACTACCTTTTTACCAATATGCACAACAATGACCTATTCAAACTAGATCTGTGAATTAGAGGTTGCTGGTTTCACATTTTCCCCGTGGTGTAACCAAAAGGGTGGGGGTGGGTTATTGCAGCGGACTGGTGGTTGGATGTGGGGGTGGGTGGTGGTGAGTTAGGATGAGTGATGAAGATGAAGAAGATGAAAGAGGGAAGTGGTGGGTTGAGGGTAGAAGTAGTGGTGGTGGTGGATTGAGGGTAGAGGCGGTGGTGGTGGTGGATTGAGGGTAGAGGCGGTGGTGGTGGTTGGTGTAACATATGCTACATTTTGAAAATATAAACCCAAACCCGTTGGATCCATTATAAAAATCAAACACATTATTTAAACTATTTTATTCATTTTGGTGATTTAAAAACAATAAATGTGTTATTTAACTGATTTTATGAATTTTATTATTAAATTTTTATTTAGTTTACCATTTAATCAATTTATAATAATTTTATAATTTATAAATTTATTTTTATAAATTTTAATAAAATATAATTAGATTAATTATTAAATTAGGGTTTTAATAAGCCAAGGGGGTGAAATGTTATTTTTAAAACTTGAACTAAATGCCTTTAACATAAAACAACAACTATTAAACCATAGGGACCAAATTGTAATATCTTTAAAACACCCAACCCCCCACTGTCGCCCCTGTAACTCCGGCCACTGTCCAGTGAGTCTCTGGCAACTCCCTAACATCCAAAACACGTTATTTCAAAGCAAACAAACCGTACCACGACCCTCGCGAGTCTGTCTCGAACTTGTACATTCAATTAGTTTGTATTCAACGCCTATTTCAGCATAAACACTCAAAATCGAAGTCCATTCAACAGTTCAATCTGTTGTAGTTCAATTCTTAAATGAATTACTTAAATAATTTGACTTGAAACCTCCCTATAATCATTTCAAATTTAAAACTACGCATATTGAGATCAAAACCCTGTAATTACGTTTGAATCAAAACCAAAACGCCCGAATCATAGCCTTAACTCGATCGATAAGAAACATGTGTAATTGAGCCTATATAATAGAGGGCAAATACCATAATAAGTTCTTAAAATCAATCTGAGCACACAATTTCATTTGGAACAGACACCCACATTGTATCTGAATCTACCTCTCATCGTGATTTATTCATCGTCTCATTTTCATCAATTCAAACATAATCAGGTGAGTGATACACACTAACACACTTGTTTTCACATGGGGAATCAAAGCCCTATGATCGATTTCATTAACAACATCAAATCGATGTTCAATTTTGTTCAAATCAAATTAGGGTTCATATGGATTTGAGGGAATTAAGCAATTATTGTTTTTAAACATTTTAAAGAAGTGTTTAATCAGATCTAGGCGTCAGCCCAATGGTTAACACTCTACTCTCATACACCAGAGGTCTCTTGTTCTAACCCGCCCTCCAACATGTTTTTTCAAGTCAACTTTATATATTTTACATTTCATAACATATATTAACATATTATTAAATTAATATAAAAATTATTTTCTGAATTAAAACCATTTCAGAAATTATGAATTGGTGTCTTTTGAAAAGATTTAATTATCATTTTAAAGAATAAGAATGTCATAAAATTATTATCAAATTTACCTATAAGTCTTATCATGGTATAAAAATTATTTTGTTAATCATATTATTCTAAAAATCTTTATTTAATTTCCTAAAATTCTACATCATATAATTTTCCTATTTTTCTTTATTTTTTCAAGGGTTTAACAATATAAAACCATTATAAATATTATTTACAAGTTTTTTTATCCAACCTAAATTATTTCAAATTATTTTACAAATCATTTAAATAAATCAATTAATTACTTTTGATCAAGTTTTAAATAACTTATTATTAAATTAATTATTATATTTTTCATACTTTAATACGTAACCATTATTTAATTAATTATTATAAATTAAATATTTAAGTAAAATTTAATTTCACAAATAAATCATTATCATTTCAATCCTAACTAACTAATAATTTTATTTTATTTTATTTTATTTAGTCAAATTATTACATTATTTTATTTAAATTATTTTTCTTCAACCCAATCCTAAAATTAAACCCTAATTCAAATCTACCTTTAAACATATCATTATCCTAATCACAAGACACCTTAGGTTAAAATCATAAGGATACCAATGGTGTTTAATCTAGCATTATTCATATCCGAAACAACACATTCAATTATCAAAGTGGGTATTCATAGCTCTTTTTATGTATTTATATATTGGGAAAATCATGTGATTCAATATTTGATCGTTGATATTCATTGTTATGTTATTTCAAAATTCAATTCAAGACCTGCTACGTTATTACTTGTAATTATATGTTCATAGTTAGATAAACTTGACGAGAACACAATCATTAATTCAAGAAACCAAGGTAACAATGATAGATCTATTGGTTTGACAAACCAGTCCTATTTATTTAGTCGCATGGTGATTGAAAATGGAATAATTCATTCTATAAGGTTTCATCTGCGGATCGAGTCAATTCAGTCATTAGGTTTGATTGGGTTGGTTTATCATTTATGTTATACTATTGCATTATAAGTCTTGATATTAATATGCGAATTGAATTGTTTTTGATCTATTTAATCAATCTATATATGTATTCAAACATGTGTTTACTCACTGGTTAATTCGTTAGTTGACTCGTTATTTTTTCACATGATTTCAGAAATGCAGATTAGTGGACTCCTATATGATCATTTAGGACTTGGACTTAATCAAAATTAAAGATAAATTTTATTATGTTATTATTTGTTTGTAATGTATTGATTGATTAGTATTATTTAACAAAAATGACATTTAACATTTAATCAATCGATTCATATTAGTCCGCTCCGATGATCCCGCCGTCGATCGTGATGTAACAGTGGGTTGAGAGTAGAGGCGGTGATGGTGATGGGTTGAGGGTTGAGGTTAAAGGCGGCTTATGGAGAAAAAGATAAAAAAAGAAGTAGTATTTTGGTATTTTCAAAAAACTAACAAAAAAACTTAATATTTATTCGTGTTAGGGACTATCATCATACACTATGTGTGTACGAGTCGGGTTTTCACTCCTCTCCCCTCACTACTCTCTTTGGTTCTCCCATGTTGACTAAAGTTGTAATACTTGAATAATATTAAAATTACAATTTACACAAGAGTAACGTCTCCACGCTCCTGAAAGTGCGTGGATCCGGCGTCCCCCACTTCTCTCGTTTGTCAAAGCGAATATCCTCTTCCAAGTGTTTCTATCCTCCATCTTTCCGTTTATGATCAACTCAACCCTAATCCGATCTTTGTCTCTTCAATCTCTTTCACAAAGATCCCATCAATTTACAGGTAAGATCTGTGTTTGCATCTTTCGATTTTTTTAAATTTGTTCTGGGTTATCATTAGTTCGATTCCTTTCTGTAGGTCATCGTTATTAAAAAAAAACCGTGCTCGAATCTTAGATTTAGGCTAGTTAGATTTCAAAGATACGCAATTTTCAGTTTTTTAGTTTGAAAAAACGTAAATTATGTTGCTTTATGATTCGTGTTTGAGGTAATCGTTGTATTTTATTCATTTCCTTTTGTTTTTTCGCTTGATGATTTGGGGGTGGGCTGTTTGATCTTGAGTGGATCTTGTTAGTTTTTTGTAGAATTTAGGTTTGATGATTTCACTTGATGGGGCTAGATTGAATTTACTTGAGAGGGGGCTAAATTGAATTTACTTGAGATGGGGCTAAATTGAATTTACTTGAGATGGGGCTAAATTGAATTTACTTGAGATGGGGTTTGATTCGCTAATTGCTGGATTTGCAAGTTTTGTGCTTTTACATGATGGTCGATGTAGGTTAGTTGAAGTTATTCATGGTCACTTTAGTCTTTATATGAGACTTTTGATCATTTTCTCCAGGAGATCAACTGAATTTTGAAGTTTTGTTGGGAAGTAATTTAAGTTGAGTTATGACTTATGTTTCGGGCTGTGTGTTGTTGCTTATGGTAGTGAGGAATGCTGATAATTACATCTTATATAGTCATATTCTATGAATGAATTTCTCGTTTAGAAAACTGAGGCCTTAGATTTCTTTCTTTCTAAGAGCTAAGCTTTGAATTCAGTGTGGTGGTTTAGTTTCTTGATTGGCAGTAATTGATGTATATGGTTATGAGAAAAGCTTGTGGGTCAGTCAGTTGGAGTGTGGGATAACACATTACCCTAGACCCTTGATCTTGTCGTAAGATATAATGCAAAACCACCCCCTTCTTAATATTTTATGGTTCACTTTTTTATAATAAGTTTTCTTCTAAGAATCATAATTTTATCAGGGTCCCAATTTTGCTGCTTTGGCCCTTGTTTCAGCAAGACAAAGGACATTTATCAGTTTCTTGCTGTCGACCAGTGAACTTATTGTTGGGTTTGTGAAAGCTTTGGGCTTGGGCCCATGTTTAGTTTTCTTATTAATTAAATAGTTAACCTTAATTAGTCCATATATATATCCATGTCATGTATTGTAATCTTTTGTACTGAGCAAATAAATAAAACCCTAGTTGCAGCCCGTGGACGTAGGTCACACCGACCGAACCACGTTAAATCCTTGTGTCGTTTATTATTCTGTTTCTTCTGTGTGATATTCGTTTGTGCGTGTTTCGTGTGTCGGTTCCGCTGCGTCGCTTGATTCCTAACAAGTGGTATCAGAGATTTGACTCGTTGAACATACGGTTGCACGAAAAACGATTCGCAACAGTTTTGGTCGATCGAGAAAGTCCCTTGGAGCCGACATTATGAGGCATAAATAAGATTAGAAAGTTTTTTTTTCTTCGTCTGTTGTGCTGTTGAAAACAAGAAAAGAAAAAGCAAGATATTGGGTTTTGTGCTAGAAAAGGTACGTTGGTTTGCGAGAAAAAGGGAAAGAAAATAAGAACATTATTATGTTTCTTTTTTTTCTATTTGTGTGATTTGCTTCGAAAAAGGAAAAAAACAATTATTTGATGTTTTTTTGGTGAATGTTCAAAAGATTGTAATCAAAATTAAGTATCAAGTTGAAACCCTTTGAGTCGTTGATTAGGGTTTAGTGAAGAACTCTTGGATTCGTCGGGTAAAGGTTAGGGTTTGGTGTTTTCAAGTTTCAATTTGTTTTGACTGGTTATAATCAACTGTTTGGGGAACCGTGTTTTGTGAAAGAAAAGTATTTCGGGTTTAGATTTGTCTACAAGGTTTATTGTAGGAGCAAATCGGTCAATTGACAGTGTTCAGTAGAACAGCCGTCAAGTTCAGGCCCGTGCCATTGCTGTGTCTGTTCACTGTTTCGATTTGCTTCTTGCTTGCTGTTTAAGATGGTTGAAGACGGGAAGATTGTAATCGAAAAATTTAACGGTTCTGATTTTAGTTGGTGGAAGATGCAAGTAGAAACATTGTTATGTCAAAAGGACTTGGATATGGTACTAGAAGAAAAACCTGTGAAAATAGAACAAGCTGATTGGGAATCAAAGGACAAGAAGGCTCGTGCGGTTATTACATTGGCTTTGACGAAAAATGTTGCTTTTAATGTCATTAAGGAAACCACGGCTCGTGGTATGATGACTGCTTTGTCAAATATGTATGAGAAACCGTTTGCGACAAATAAGGTGTTCTTGATTCGGAGCTGGTGAACACAAGGATGAAAGAAGGAAGCTCAGTGATTGCTCACATAAACAATCTCAATTCAATCTTAACAAGACTTGTATCTGTTGGAATTAAGTTTGATGATGAAGTTCAGGCTCTATTTTTGTTGTCGTCTCCGCCTGATAGTTGGTCAGGAATTGTGACTGCAATTTCAAGTTCTGTGGGGACTAAGGGTTTCACTCTTAATGGTATTCGAGATCTAGTTACGGGTGAAGAAGTCAGACGAAGGAACTCGGGTGAGTCATCTAATAGTGAACTACTAAATGTTGGCAGGGGTCAGGGTAATAACAGGAACAGTGGGAGTCGGGGAAGAAGTTCATCTAAACCTAGGAAGAACGTGAAGTATTGGAGCTGCAATGAGGTGGGACATGTTAAGAGTCAATGTCCGAATAAGAAGAATTAAACACCGCTGCTGGGGATGTTTCTAATGATGATGCATTGATACTCAGTGTGGAAAACAGCGCGGACTCTTGGGTCATGGATTCAGGGGCTTCGTTTCACGCCATGGACAACGGGGAAACGATGGTGAATATGAAATATGGTGATTTTGGAAAGGTACGATTAGCCAATGACGAGATAGTTGAGGTAACGGGCATGGGTGATATTAATCTGGTTACTTCATTGGGTCCTACATGGAACCTAAAGAATGTCAGGGTGATTCCAGGGCTGAAGAAGAAACTGATTTCAGTTGGTCATCTGGATGAACAAGGACTGGAAGTGAGGTTTGGTGGTGGTAAATGGAGGGTGATCAATGGTAATCTGGTTATTGCTCGTGGTATGAAGTGTGGGTCATTGTATATGGTTGAGATACATGCTAAGGGATGTATGACCGTCCCGGTTAAGCACGACAAAATTCGGTTCACTAAATCTGGTGCTAAGAGAGTTCATTTTGCAAACGTGAAGTCTGGAGCAAGGATGTTAGGTGAACGAGTTCGAAAGTCTAAACCATTCAGGGGATTCAGTGACATTGGGAGCATAAGACGTGTTTCGGGTACAGTTACAAAGAACCGTTGGGTTTTAAAGACTACGACTGAAAAATTCTCTCCTGGTGATTGTTTACTGAATTTGGAGAGTGATGGTGATTCTCGGTGTATCTTTGAATCCAGTGGAATGTCCAAACCAGTTAAGATGGAGGATGAGTCGTTGGCGGGACTAGCCAAGACTGAGTTGGAGCTTAGGGGAGCTTCAACTGACCCTTCTGGTACTTGATGATGAGGGGTCGCTGCAACTAGGAGATGTGATAAAGTCTTAGCTTGTTCTTAGAGAACTGGAGGCTTGGAAGACTTGTTTAAAGATTACTGAAGTTACTGGACGACTGGGTTGCTTTGTACTTGAATGGCGGGCTAGAATTTATCGCAAAGCCTTCAAGTGGGAGATTGTTGGGTTTGTGAAAGCTTTGGGTTTGGGCTCATGTTTAGTTTTCTTGTTCATTAAGTTGTTAACCCTAATTAATCTCTATATATACCCTGTCATGTAGTTGTAATATTTGTACTGAGCAAATAAATAAAACCCTAGTTGCAGCCCATGGACATAGGTCACACCGACCGAACCACGTTAAATCCTTGTATCGTTTATTGTTCTGTTTCTTCTGCGTGATATTCGTTTGTGCGTGTTTCGTGTGTCGGTTCCGCTGCGCCGCTTGATTCCTAACAGTTTCAGTAGCATCAAGAAAATAAGACAAGGTGTCAGGTCCGTTAGAGACATAAATAAGACAAAGCTAAATTGCTTGTGCTGAATGTTAGACTTGTGTTGTTATGGCATCTAATGATCTAGATCTGAATGCCTATGCTGACAAGTATTCAAACTTCGATCCAAAACCGAGAAAACATGTTGCCTGTCTTCTCACAATCTTCACACATCATTAATGTTAACAGCAATACAAAGAGTTCTCAGCCTTAGGAAATTGCGTTGAATTAAAGCACATCTTCTTTGAGTAGTAAACCACGGCGTTATTGTCTTTTAAATCATTTCATCTCGAGTGTTTTATACTAGCAACTCGGATCTCTATATTTATTTATGTCAAAGGCATTTGTCCTAACATAACCAGACACGCTTCAAATAAAACATGCATGTTTTGTTCCAACTTTTGAACAGGCCGACACATTTAACTTTAGAAAAGCCCAAACATTATAATTATACATGCTTGACATTACAACGCAAAACCTAACTGATATTTTCGTTTCATGTCAGAAATTGACACCCCTGTTAGAAGGGTTGTCTCATGCGGTACCTTGCAGTTTAATTCTAGCCAAAGTTACAAGATAGTGGATGATATTAAGAAATTGTACCAAGGCTAATATGATCCAGAAGTCCCATGCTTTAAGAAGTTGTACCAGGATCACTAATCACACCCAAGAAATCATCTTTAATGGTACCAATGCAGAACTGCAAAGCAACAAAAAGAATAAATGAACCCATATGTTTCAAAAGGGGTATAAGCAGATATTATTTGTAAAACGAAGAACACAGATAAAAAGAAAATAGTGGAAGAAAGAATGATTCGTATTAGAGGTGACAATTAGAACCCATTAACTAGAAAATGGATTGACTTGGGGAACTGGTCAACTTAAATTTTTTTTGCTAAAAATGAAACGATTCGAGCAGGTTGATAGTTGCCCAAAGTGTTAGTCGAATATTTTCGATTAACTGATTTCTTCAAATTATGTTCATGTATCATAATAATCGAGCGATTGGAATAACACATGTCATACAATTTCGGTGGCATCAACACGAGTCCCAATGATTTTCAACCTAACTTCGCTGTCCTTTTGAATTTTCACCTGGGAAAGACCAAAACAGGGATAATATCAAATACACATCACCAAAATGGTAAGTAGAACCAGAACGCATAGAATTTGTAATATCGATTCATACCGATCCATCTGAAGTTGTGTAATTAGGCATATCCCCTGTCTGAAACTCCATGTCGTCTGGTATCAACTGAAAGATAAAATAACTATAACGTTCGAAAAAAAGTATCATCTTTTACAATAATCAAGCACATGCTCACAGTTATGCAAACATATCTTCTTTAATTAAGTACCATATCATTTCTAATAAAATGATTATAATCACTTGCACAAAGTATAAATTGCATAGAAAGAAACAGGATGATGAAGCTTCGATAGAGGATCAACTCACATGGTTTGACACAAATATTTGAACAGGCCCAGCTTCAGCAAAGAAACCCATCTGCAAAAATGAAAAAAAATGATTATTTTTTGCTCATCCTAAACCATATTTCCATCAAAACACTCCGTGTATCGCATATATACCTTATTTACCATAGAGACTACAGCTTCTAAGATCTCTCCTTTAAAAGGTCGAAAGACAACACACTGGTACTTGACTGGAAAGGTAACAAAACCTGTGCCATCTCGAATAAGCCCCTTTCCTACATTCTCTATGCCTGTTATTGCAACAACAAAACCATGCCGGCCACTGTAAAGCAAAAGAAAAAAAAATCAGACATAAAATTGGCACCATAACAGATGTACAGAACTTGGGAATTAAAACCTGCAAGTGCCCTCTACGTCTTTCATGAGCTTTGAAACAAGCTTTTCACGAAGGTCACGACCGAAATGTCGAGGATGAAGCTGCATGTTTCGCTCTAGGACAATGTGGAAAAACATCTTCCCTAAAATTATAAAACAGAATACAATTCAAAGTCAAAACTATTTCACAATTTCAATATATAAATTCGTTTTTGTATGTCATACAATAGAAGTCACATAACACCTAACAATCAAGGGTTTTTACCACCAACACATACACAAACTTAAGTCCTAAATAACTTATTTCACCGAGGGAACTGAACAGTGTAGGCAGAGATGGCTCTAACATATACCCTGGTAAAGCAAGGGCTTTGGGCCACAACTTTGAAAGGGGCCCCAAAACTGTATAGCATTTTGTAGGTTTGCTACTGATGATGGTTCCTTCGCCTCTAATCCCTACAACCAGTCAATAGTTTTTCCAACTCCACCACTGTTTGTATTTTTCAATCTCCACCCTTTTCAGAAAATATCTAAGTGAGTTTTTATTCTCGAACAATAAATTAAAGAAAATAAGCACTTGAGTTTAGAAAATCCTCAATGAGATCATTTAGTTAGCAAACATATATTTTCTTTATTTATTTTTCTTATAATTCATATATGTGTGCCTTATTCACCAATTTGTATTGGTTTTCATAGTACAAAAACCACTACATAGAGCTTCAAGTGCAGAAATCTGGGCTGAATAATATTGTTGGTTTTCATGGTTAATTAGTTTTTAACTTATTTTCTTATAATTCATATATGTGTACCTATGAAGTATTGGCAATCACAATTCCCACCAACTGTAGGAGGCGATGTGTAAGGTTGAAAGAAACTTGTAATTCACTCCAACCCCAAATCTTATAATATAATTAGGTCAATTGGTCAAAAAATGCAAAACAGCATGAATAAGCACATT
>BJCN01321051.1:4093-14436 GCA_018326445.1 Flaveria brownii
CACTTTCTGGATCATGAAAACTATAATCAAAAACATCACCTTCAACCGAAAACCCCATATGACTTGTACATCTTGAGGGTTATCATGGTTTCTCCAACCGGTAAATTAATTATGTGCATCTCTGACCTCCATCTCTCCACAAAAGCTGAGATAATAACACGAACAAGTTTGCGATAACCACATTCGATGACACCACCAAAACCAGCCAACATTAGATATCTAATGATATTATCGGGGATAGGCTGCTCATTAACATAATCCCAAAAACCTTTATCGCCTCGTCTTACACATAAAATTCCTTTATCACTTTCTCGATCAAGAAAATAATAATCAGCTCTATGCTGGCCACTTATAAATAATAATAAGTCATTGTTTAGTGGACTAGTGTAATTATCCAACTCATTTTTTGGTATGCAATAATGGAATAGTTTAAATTTGAAGTTAAAATCAAAGTATTGTGTAAAATGGTTTATTGGTTGTTGATATTTGTAGATTTTTATCATGTATATATAGAGTTAAAGTGGGATTGTGTGGTAGGTAAATTGAATAGGTGGAAATTAAAGTTGGAGAAATTATATAGTAGGTAATTGATTTGAATTCTCCCTTACCTACAAAACAACATACACAACCAACCTCATTTCAACACACTACCCTACATCTTCAAAAGCGAAAATAAAAAAAAGGTTAACTCGCTCCTTCCATGGGCGAGTTCTAGGCTTGATGAGACATGACATTGACATGGCTGCAAAAGCAAAAATAAAAAAATAAGGAGAACTCGCCCCTGCCATAGCCCATATGCGAGTTCTGGGCTTCGAGAGACATGACATTGAAACGGTTGCAAAAGAAAAAATTAAAAAATAAATAAAGTGGAGAACTCACCCCTACCATGGGCGAGTTCTAGTTTGATAGTGATCGGCCCCAAGAACCCGCCCCTGCCATGGGCGGGTACCTCTATTGTGCAATTAAAAAGAGAAAAACACCTCTTGTTACTACACAACTTCTAAATGCCTTGTTTGAATTTTACGTGTACAACCTACCAAATACTCAAATCTTATTATAATTTCGATTACGTTCATAGCATAATCAGTGCAAGAAACAACATCACCTTCAACCGGCAAACCTCATAAAACTTTTACATCTTCAAGGGTTACTGTGGTTTCTTCAACCAGTAAATGAATATGTGTGTCTCTTGCCTCCATCTCTCTACCAAAGCTGATATAAGAGCACGATCAAGGTTGCGATAACCACATTCGATCACACCACCAAAACCAGCCAACCTTAGATATCTCATGATATTATCAGGGATAGGCTCCTTATTAATATAATCCCAAGAACTTTTATCGTCTTGTCTTACACGTAAAATTCCTTCATCGCTTTCTAGATCATGAAAAATAATAATCTGCTCTACGCTCACCACTTAGAAATAATAAGTCATTATTTAGTGGACCTGGTGTAATTCCCCAACTCATTTTTTTTTAATTTAAATAATAGAATATTTTTGAAGTTGAAAATGAAGTTGAAATCAAAGTATTGTGTAAAATGGTTTAGTGGTAGTTGATATTTGTAGAATTTTATCGTTTATATATAGAGTTCAAATGGGCTTGTGTGGAAGGTAAATTGAATGGCTAGAAATTGAAGTTGGAGAAATTTCGGGGCAAGTAATTAATTTGAATTATCCCTTACCTACCGAACCACATACACCACATACACTACCTACCTCACTTCAACACACTACCCAACATTTATGAAAGAGAAAATAAAAAAAGTAAGAACTCGCCCCTACCGTGGGCGACTTCTGGGCTTGAAGAGACATAACATTGACACGGTGGCAAAAACA
This sequence comes from Flaveria brownii, assembly GCA_018326445.1. Classification (NCBI taxonomy): domain Eukaryota; kingdom Viridiplantae; phylum Streptophyta; class Magnoliopsida; order Asterales; family Asteraceae; genus Flaveria; species Flaveria brownii. Next base: position 5,931 of record BJCN01321051.1, read on the forward strand.
AAATTAAAAAAGGGAGAACTTACCCCTCCCATGGGCGAGTTCTGGGCTTAAAGGGACATGGCATTCACACGTTTGCAAAGGCAAAAATATTTTAAAAAAGTGACCCCTGCCATGGGCGAGTTCTATTTCGATGGTGATCGGCCCCAAGAACCCGCCCCTGCCATGGGCAGGTACCCCTAATATGCAATTACCAAGAGAAAAACACCTCTTGTCACTACGTGTTTTCTAAACAGGCCATTCTAATTTTACATGTACAATGTGTCAAATACTCAACTCTCATTACAATTTCAGTTGCGTTCATAGCATAATCAGTGTGAGAAACAACATCCCCTTCAACAAGCAAACCCCATTTGACTTGTACATCTTGAAGGGTTACCGTGGTTTCTCCAACCGGTAAATTAAATATGTGTGTCTCTGGCATCTATCCCTCCACCAAAGATGATATAAGAGCATGATCAAGTTTGCGATAATCACACTCGATCACACCACCAACACCAATCAACCTTAGATATGTCATGATATTAGCAGGAGTAGGCTCCTCATTAATATAATCCTAAAAACCTATATCGTCTCGTCTTACACGAAAAAACATTTCATCTCTTTCTTGATCACAAAAATAATAATCAGCTCTATGCTCACCATTTAAAAATAATAAGTCATTATTTAGTGGATCTAGTGTAATTCGACAACTCTTTTTTTTATGAAATAATGGAATATTTTTGGTTTTGATGTTGAAAGCAAAGTAATGTGTAAAATGGTTTAGTGAAAGTTGATATTTGTAGATTTAATCGTGTATACATAGAGTTGAAGTGGGATTATGTGGTAGGTAAATTGAATGGCTGCAAATTAAAATTGGAGAAATTGTGTAGTAGGTAATTGAATTGAATTCTCCCTTACCTACCAAACTACATACACCACATACACTACCTACCTCACTTCAACACACTTCCCAACATCTATAGAAGTGAAAATAAAAAAAAGGAAGAATTCGCCTCTGGCATGGGCGAGTTCTGGGCTTGAAGAGACATGACATTGACATGGCTGCAAAAGCAAAAATAAGAAAAGAGAGAACTCGCCCCTGCCATGGGCGAGTTGTAGGTTTGAAGAGACATGACATTGACACGGGTGCAAAAGCGTAAATTAAAAAAATGGAGAACTCGCCCCTGCCATGGGCGAGTTCTGGTTTTCATGGTGTCCCCCAAGACCCCGCCCCTACTATAGGCGGGTACCTCTAATGTGAAGTTATGGAGAGAAAAACACATCTTGTCACTACATAATTTCCAAACACCCCATTTTAATTTTACATGTAAAGCCTGTCAAATACCCAAATCTCATTATAATATTAGTTGTGTTCATAGCATAATCAGTGCAAGAAACAACATCACCTTCAATCGGCAAACCCCATAAAAATTGTACATCTTGAAGGGTTACTGTGGTTTCTTCAACCAGTGATTGAAATGTGTGTTTCTCTTGCATCCATCTCTCCACAAAAGCTGAGATAATAACATGAACAAGTTTACGATAACCACACTCGATCAAACCACCAAAACCAGCCATTATTAGATATCTAATATTATTATCGAGGATAGGCTCCTCATTAATATAATCCCAAAAACCTTTATCGCCTCGTCTTACACGAAAAATTTCTTCATCGCTTTCTCGATCACAAAAATAATAATCAGTAACATCACCTTCAACTGGAAAACCCCATAACCCTTATACATCTTGAAGGGTTACCATGGTTTCTCCAACCGGTAAACGAAATATGTGTGTCTCTTGCCTCCATCTCTCCACCAAAGCTGAGATAAGAGCACGATCAAGTTTGCAATTACCACACATGATCACACCACCAAAACAATTCAACCTTAGATATCTCATGATATTATCATGGATAGGCTCCTCATTAATATAATCCTAAAAACCTTAGATATCTCATGATATTATCAGGGATAGGCTCCTCATTAACAAGCCAACCTTAGATATCTCATGATTCGTTGCTTTCTAGATTACAAAAATAATAATCAGTTCTATGCTGACCATTTAAAAATAATAAGTCACTATTTAGTGGACCAAGTGTAATTCTACAACTCATTTTTCTAGAATGAAATAATGGAATATTTTTGAAGTTGAAGCTAAAATCAAAGTACTGTGTAAAATGGTTTCGTGCAAGTTGATATCTGCTGATTTTATCATGTATATATAGAGTTGAAGTGGAATTGTGTGGTAGGTAAATTGAATGGCTAGAAATGGAAATTGAAGTTAGAGAAATTGTGTGGTAGGAAAATTGAATGGCTGGAAATTGAAGTTGGAGAAATTGTGTGGTAGGTAATTGATTTTAATTCCTTTCTTACCTACCGAACCACATGTACCACATACACTACCTATCTCACTTCAACACACAACCCAACATCTATAAAAGCTAAAAAAAAGAAAGAACTCACCCCTGCCATGGGCGTATTTTGGGTTTGAAGAGACAGGATATTGGCACTGCTGCAAAAGAGAAAATAAAAAGGGAGAAGTAGCCCCTACTATGGGCGAGTTCTAGACTAGAAGAGACATAACATTGACACGGCTGTAAAAGCAAAAAACAAAAAGGGTGGAGAACTCGCCCTTGCCATGGGCGATTCTGGTTTGATGGTGATCGACCCCAAGAACCCGCTTCTGCCATTTGCGGGTATGCCTAATGTGCAATTACAGAGAGAAAAAACCTCTTCTCACTACACAATTTCTAAACTCCCCATTTTAGTTTTACGTTTACAGCCCGTCAAATACTCAAATCTCATTATAATTTCAGTTGTGTTCATAGCGTAATCATTGCGAGAAACAACATCACCTTCAACGCGCAAACCCATAAGACTTGTACATCTTGAAGGGTTACCGTGGTTTCTTCAACCATTAAATAAAATATGTGTGTCTCCAGCCTCCATCTCTCCACTAAAGTTGAGATAAGAGCATGATCAAGTTTGCTATAACCATACTAGATCACACCATCAAAACCAGCCAACCTTAGATATCTCATAATATTATTGGGGATAGGCTCCTCATTATTATAATCCCAAAAACCTTTATCGGCACGTCTTATACATAAAATTTCTTCATCGCTTCCTGGATCACAAAAGTAATAATCAACTCTATGTTGACTACTTAAAAACATTTAGTTGTTGTTTAGTGGAATTGGTGTAATTCTCCAACTCATGAAATGATAGAATATTTTTAAAGTTAAAGTTGAAATCAAACTATTAAGTAAATTAGTTTAGTGGTAGGTGATATTTGTAGATTTGTATCATGTATATATAGAGTTGAAGTGGGATTATGTGGTTAGTAAATTGAATAGCCGGAAATTAAAGTTGGAGAAATTATATGTTAGGTAATTGATTTGATTCTACCTTACCTACCGAACCACATACACCACATACACTACCTACCTCACTTCAAAACACTCCCTAACATCTACAAAAGTGGAAAAAAGGAAGACTTGCCCCTGCCATGGGCGAATTTTAGGCCTGAAGAGATATGACATTGATACGGCTGCAAAAGTGAAAAAAAGGGAGAACTCGACCCTGCCATGGGAGAGATTCTAGGCTTGAAGAAACAAGATATTGACATGGTTGCGAAAGCGAAACTTAAAAAAAAGTGGAAAACTCGGCCCTGCCATTAGCGAGTTCTATTTTATTGGTGACCGGCCCCAAGAACCCGCCTATAAGGATCGTCACAATAACAAAGATCGATCTCGTGATGTGAATGCGGAATATAAATGACCATGGATTAAGAAGAAGTAAAATCAATCACACATAACACATAAGTAAATTAACTTCACTTGTATTGCTCTCTGAATTGAAATGTTTACAATGAGTACAAAACTTAGGAAATGATCAAAAGCTATCTACTTACTAAACAAAACTTCTATTTATAACAAAAATAAGTTCTCGCGCGAAACCGTTAGTTCTTTCTCGCTTGACTAGTAGTTGTCGCGTGAGACGCAGTTTTTGCGCGGTAACTTTCAGGTTCTCGGATGAACTTCTTGATCTTGATCTTCATCTTGATTTGATTTCCTGAGCCTCTAGGTTCAACCCCTACAATCTCCCCCTAGGCTCGGTAAATCAAAGCTGTTAGAAGTCCACGTCTGCAACCTGGTAACTGCCCCCATATGCATACATCTTGTTGTACAGGGCCTTTGTGATCAACCAACCGAACTATGCTGCTACCAAATGAATTGATTCATCAGTTGTAATAGGACATGCCGATAGCCTCATCAAATTGTCCCTTCCAAACTTTAGCAGATCCACAGGGTCGATGATACGGTAATCTCTATCAACACAATGTATCAAAGCATGTCCTGTCTCCTTCTCACAACTCCACCACATAAGCTACGACAAGCTGTTAACCGGCACAGGAGCGTGTATAGGGATCTTTCATACATATCTCGAATGCTTATAAACCCTAATCTTCATTGGTTTGTTCGTGTTTGGATCAATTCGGGTCTCATCTTCAATGACTTTGGATTGGCAGTTTTAAAGTCTTTGAAGTTGGTTTTGTTGTGTCTATATATCAGGTTTCTAATCTAATTTCCCTTCCTATAATTACATGGATTAATGAAAGGAACACGACCCATAGCATATAATCCAACGCTCTGAGTCTATGAAAGTCGTGTTTATCCTGATAATATTCTATTGCTCCTCCTCTTCTCTTTATCACATACATATTTTTTTCAGCATCATACACCCAACTCATAATAGGTTTGGAGTTTCTATACCTTGTGAAAGGTTTGGAATGTCTCAGTGTGTGAATGTAAGTTGGCGGTGGCGGAGCTTCAACTGTGACATTACCGACCTGACGTACAACACTTTGTCTGGTTTGATCTACTATCTTGGTATTCTTATCTTCCATACTAGTCTCCCCAACAATCTATCCTCTTCAACCAAGATATTAGAAAATAGGTCTTTGAGAATATTTTCCGAATATATCAGTGTAATCTATAGTAATCTCCTCCAGATCATCAAGCAAAGCCAAACCTTCATCTTGTTCCTCAGTAATTAACGTTTGTTGGAAAGAGTATAACTCCTTTTCATATGCTTCTTCTATGGCAGGATCTGAGGGTGTGTAGTCTACTGTATCATCAGGACTTGGTTTGGAGACATTGGTGATACCTGATGATCCAGCAGTACTAGTAGGAGCACCCATATCACCCCCTTGGTCATCATCAGCATCCTTTTTATCGTCATCCTTCTTATCGTCTCCCTCATCACCATTATCACCATCATCATCCTCATCATCATCATCACCTTCTTCATCACTAAAATCATAATCAACCATATCTAAATTATCATCATCATCTACTAGGTTAGGAATAGGCATCACATGCTTAGGCTCCACAAATGCCTCTCCAGTGAATGGTGCAGGTTGATCCTCAGTAGTCTGAATATGAACATCTGATTTTGGCTCTTGATCAACATTAGTTGTCTCTGTAGTCCTTACAGTATCAACTGGATCAACAACACGCTCTGTATTAACAATTGGCTCTTTAAAAGGTTCGTACCAGCAATTTATTGTCCGCTTGATTCTCCAACCTTAGTGGTATGTTGTTTTATGAATGATTAATACTCACGTGAGGTGAGATTCCTTAAGTTTTGTTCCATAATCTGCACATAGCTAAACATGAACTATTGTTGGCTCTCCAAACTCTTAATTCTTTCATCCTTTTCCACCATACTCCTATAAATATCATCAATAATCAGTGTTTTCTCTAACATCTCCTTCTCAAGTACACTTACTCTCTACTCCAATCTAACCCTGGTGGGTGATAAAGAAGAAGACTTTGTTTGCGGTCATGGTTCAGGAGTAGTGTTAATGTAGTTAGCATCACCAAATAAATCATCATGAGTTTGCTCTATTGGCGGTGTGCTCAAACTATCATCGGTAGTGGGCATAGAAGTTGATGTCACAGTTGTTTATTCTGTGACAATCACTGCCGTAGTTGCCTCACCGATTGTGACATGTATGTCTGACATATGAACCTCTTCTGTTGTCACAGTGGTCATTAGGGTCTGACGTTTCCTCAACACTCCACGTCCTCTACCCCTCCCACATGGACTTTCACCGACTACTCTTGCCATTCTCTTCCTCCTTCCTCGGGTATAACAGGAACATCATCAGGAACAAAATCAGTATCACGTTTCTCAGCAACGCGTTTGGCAGGAGTTTCTCGTACTCTGGGACATTCTTGCAGTATATACGAGAGGTTCCCTATTTGATCACTTTCTGTTTCACTACTACCTTCATCTCCCTGTAACCAAGTGTCTACCTCATCTATATTAGATCTCTCAGCACCACGAGAACTCGCAGGTGCTTCTTGTGTATCACTTGTGGAAGGACTAGCTGTATCAGCTTCAGCAGCTTGAGCAGTAGATGTAGATGTACAAACTGTATCATCTCTATGTACATGAGGAGTCTCTGTCTCTTTAGGTCGTTCCTCAGCTTGGAACCCATCAACAAACCTTCCAAGCTTGGAAATATGAACCATCCCAAGGGTTCCCTCATGCACCCATAAGATACATGAATATGTATTTCTTCATCACCATCATTACATTTGTGGATAAGTCAGATGCTAGCTTAGGATGAGCAGCATTCACTATCATCTGAAAAAACTAGGGTACATGATGACTTTTTCCCCACTGTGGCTATAACATTCTTTTGCATCTCAAAGAAGATTACCTTGGATATGTTGTATTGTAGATCATCAATGAGTGATACCAGCAGGGATCTGAAATAGCACTGAGACTATCCATGCCAGCCTTAAGCTTGCTAAGGCAATTGATCACCACGTGGAACAAGTACTTTGAGAATAGAGGTAAGTACTTCTTCTCTAGGGATGGGTATCCATGGTTGTATCTCATACGGACTAAATAATCCTTAACTGCATCATCATCAATCTTCACTGGTGCATGAGGTTGTTCTTTTAACAATAGAACACTATTTATCACCTCAGCAATAATGACGACCCTCTTATCTTTGACAGTGGTTGTTATGCATGGTTCCCCGTCCTCATCAATCTCATTAGCAGCTGTGTGCCAAAACTGATCAATTACATCATCTAGATGGTGGGTTCGCAGATATAGCATGATGAATCCGGGATGTCTTAAGACTAAAAATCATTGATCTGAACAAAGCTTTGTCTTCGAGGACATCTCCAAGATAAGCTATAGCATTATGGTTTTTATTGAAAACAATAGGCCTTGTCATCTGAAAAAGTAAACAAACTTGATCAGTATATAAGATAATCAAAAATTTTCTGACTTAAGAAAAATTCAACACTTAGAAAATTTTAGAAATTTTGAACTTTTGGTGCGAAAACTCTAAATTCTCGCGCGAAAACAACAAGTTTTCAACTTCAACTTTTCACGTGACAAGTCAAGTTATCGCGGGAATTTAAATTTGAACTGAGGTCAACTTCTCGCATGATAAGTTACTTTCTATGTGACAAGTTTTGAATGGTTTCACGTCTGTTCATGTTTCAAAGAAGTTTTCGCATGTGAAAAGTTTGTTACAATTCAAATTTTCAATCTAACATTTTTAGAGTGTTTTAACCAATAAAACATGTTCCATAGGTGTCAATTAAGTTATTATTAAGGTTTATTATGATTAATTTGTTCAATTTTAACTTATATTCGTCCTTTAAGAATCGGTCAAGTCTTAAACACATTCAAATTAAAGATATTAACATCAATCTACCTTAATAAGTTGTTAATGAACAATAAGCGACCACAATGAACTATGTTTTCAAGTTGGACAAAGTTTCAACGCTTAGAATTTTAGAGTGAAATTTCAGGAAGTTTCCGTGCGAATTCTAGACTTTTCGCACAATTGTGGTATATAAAGTACTCTGACTTCTCACGCGAGAAGTTTGAGTTCTCACATGTTAAACTTTTCGCATACTTTTTGCGTATTTTCACGTGAAAAGTTCTGTTTTCTTTGAAATTCAATTTTTTATTTTTCAATTTTAAACATCTTATTGAGCCTTTTGATTTGTTATGAAAATGATTATGTTTAACTAAGTGTTTACATTTATTCAAACACCCTTCATTTTTGAACATTTTGTAAAACTAAAACTAAAAACTAAAACAAGTAAACAAAATACTCTTTTAACAAAAATCAATTTGACATAACAACTGTTTTAATAACTTAAATATTTTTTTGTAAATTTTTAAGTATATGATCATATTTCTTAGAAATTGATCATTAACATCATCCAGCAATATATTGGATCCACATTAAACTTAGACTTCAAGTTTTACTTAGACACTTAAACGGTGATATTTATCATGTTTTGGTTAAATTATATGAACTCAGTGGATCCCACAATCAAAAATTTTGCAAAACCCTTATCTAACTTCAAAACACTTTCTAGATTTCAAGTCACCCTAATTTGACTTAAACCTTTCACTTCTAATCAGCTTTCTCAGAGTCTATTATTATCGTAGATAATATCTATTTAAGCATAACTAGCACG
>BJCN01321057.1:4819-15763 GCA_018326445.1 Flaveria brownii
ATATTACATGTAGTCACGTTATCGCGTAAAATTCGTAAATAATATTTAAATCGCGTAAGCACATAAGCATAGCCTAATAATCACATTATTGGTTAAATTATTATTAATTTATCATTGTTAGTTATTACCAAGTCACCAATATTCAATGACAACTAGTGTGTGCTCATGACACGTGTATGCAAAAACTAACAGAACTAACGGAGTTTAGTAAAGGAAAATTACCGGATGTCACATTATCCCCATGTTGAAAAAATTTTCATCCCAAAAATTGTGTTACATGGTTGAGTTACATCACTGGTTTATTGAATTGGCATAAGAAAGAAATCGAAATCAAATGAGTTTTGAGTGCGTTGTGACATTATCCCCATGTTGAAATAGATTTCATCCCGAAATTTAATCATTACCTTGACCGGTAGTGGTCATTGTTTCGAAAATATGAGGATACTTGAGCTTCATCTGATCTTCGTGTTCCCATGTGAACTCCGGTCCACGTTTCATGTTCCAGTGAACCTTGATGATAGGGATCTTGCTTTGTTTCAATGTTTTGACTTCTCGGTCCATTACCTCAACCGCTCTTTAATGAAACGTAGTTGTTCGTCGACTTGTACTTCCTCGAGTGGTATAATCAAGGTTTCGTCAGCTAAGCATTTCTTCAAATTTGAGACATGGAGTACATCATGGAGTCCACTCAGCGAATCAAGTAGGGCTAATTGATAGGACACCGGACCTATTCTTTCTAATATCTCAAATGGTCCAACGTATCTTGGATTTAGCTTTCCTCCTTTACCAAACCAAATCACGCCTTTCCATGGTGAGACTTTCAGTAAGACTTTGTCACCAACCTGGAACTCTAGGTGTTTCTGCCGCTTATCAGCATAACTTTTCTGTTTATCGCGCGCTACAACCATACGATTCCTTATTTGTACAATCTTCTCAATGGTCTCGTGTACCAACTCAGGACCCGTTAGCTGACTTTCACCGATTTTAGCCTAACAAACTAGTGATCTACATTTCGTCCATACAATGCTTCAAACGGTGCCGCTTGAATACTAGTGTGGTAGTTGTTGTTATATGAAAATTCCACTAAAGGTAACTGAACTTCCAGATTATTCCTAAAATCAATTACACACGCTCGTAACATATCTTCCAAGGTCTGTATAGTGCGTTCACTCTGTTCGTCAGTCTGAGGATGATACGCAGTAGTCATGTCTAAGCTTGTACCCATAGAACTCTTTAACGACTGCTAGAAATAAGAAGTAAAGCAAGCATCACGATCCGAAATAATTAAGGTTGGCACTCCATGCCGAATGACTACTTCCTTCAGATAGATTCGAGTTAGCTTATCCATCTTATCCATGTCTTTGATTGCCATGAAGTGGGCAGACTTAGTCAACCTATCCATAATTACGCATATCGTGTCACAGCCACTAGGAGTCCTGGGTAATTTGGTAATGAAATCTATAGAAATATGCTCCTACTTCCATAAAGGAATCTCGGGTTATTGCAGTAACCCAGATGGATTTTGATACTTGACTTTCACCTTCGAGCAGGTTAAACACTTTCTCACATAGGTAGCTACATCTGCCTTCATGTTAGGCCACCAATAGTGCACCTTAAGGTCATGATACATCTTTTCTGAATCGGGATGTATTGAGAATTTGGATTTATGTGCCTCACTTATAACCAAATCCCTTAAGTTCCCATAAGTAGGAACCTAAAGTCTATCCATGAAGTAACGAATCCCATCAGTTTTACCTTAAGCTGTTTATCCATCCTACGCAATAATTCAGACCCAATATTTTCTACTTTTAACACTTCTGTCTGTGCTTCCTAAATTTGTTCAGGCAGTTCAATGCTGATAGTAAGCTATAAAGCTCACACTCGCCTAGGCTTAGTTGTTTCTCTCCGGCTTAAGGCATCGGCAACCACGATTGCCTTCCCCGGATGATACTTGATAGCGCAATCATAGTCATTCAGTAACTCCACCTAACGTCATTGCCTCATATTTAGTTCCTTTTGCTCAAGGTATGCTGAAGACTCTTATGATCGGTGTAAATGGTGTCTTTGGTACCGTACAAGTAATGTCTCCAGATCTTCAAGGAAAAAACTATTGCACCTAATTACAATTCATGGGGGTATTGTTCCTTTCATTAACCTTAAGTTATCTCAAAGCGTAGGCTATCACCTTTTCTCGGTGCATCAAGACATAACCCACTCCCTGAATGGATGCATCACAATACACCATGAAATCATCCGCTCCTTCCGGTGATGCCAGTATCGGTGCGCTGCAGAGTTTCTTTTACAACAACTGGAAGGCTGATTCTTGCCTTTCTCCCTATTTAAATGTTGTACCTTTATATGTCAAGACAGTGAGGGGTGAGCAATCTTGGAAAATCCCTCAACGAAGCATCGATAGTATCCTGCCAATCCAAGAAATTTACGTATCTCACTAGGCATCTTAGGAACCATCCAATGCTTGATTGCTTCCACCTTTATAAGATATACATGGATTCCTTTCTCATTCACAATGTGACCCATAAACTACTCTTCTCGTATCTAGAAGTCACACTTAGAGAAGTTAGCATATAGTTGCTCTTTCTTCAACAGTTCTAAGATCAATCGTAGGTGCACTTCGTGTTCTTCCTTGGTCTTAGAATAGATCAATATGTCATCGATAAACACGATAACAAACTAATCAAGGTAGGGTTTGCACACGCGTTTCATAAGGTCCATGAACACCGCTAGTGCATTAGTCAACCCATAGGGCATGACCAAGAATTCAAAATGGCCATAACGAGTCCTGAATGCTGTCTTAGAGTTGTCTTCCTCTCGGACTCGCAATTGATGATAACCGAATTTTAGATCAATCTTAGAATAGTAACTGGATCCCTAAAGTTGATCGAATAGATCATCAATACGAGGTAAGGGATATCGGTTCTTGATTGTGACCTTCTTCAACTCCCTGGAGTTAATGCACATCCAAAATGTTCATCCTTCTTCTTAACAAAGAGGATAGGGGCTCCCCAAGGTGATGAGTTAGGTCAGATAAAGCCCTTATCCAGCAATTCTTGAAGTTGTGCCAACAACTCCTGTAATTCATTCGGTGTTAATGGATAAGGTGCTCTAGCTATTAGGGTGCACCAGGAGTCAACTCAATCTGAAATTCCACTTGGTGATGAGGTTATAATCTAGGCAGGTCATCTTGAAACACCTCTGGAAAATCACGAACCACCAGAATATCCTCCATCTTCCTTTCCACTTGTTGTTTGTCTATCACCAAGGCCAGTATAGCTAGTCGACCTTTAAGTAGCTTCTTTTGCACCTTCATGATTGATATGATGCCTATCACAGCACCATTCCTTTCACGTTTAACCTGAAGAACTTCACTGTCCTCAAGAGGGATACATACAATCTTCTCATGACACACTACTTCTACTTGCTTCCCGGATAGCCAATCTATTCCAACAACTACATCAAAGCTCCCAAGTATAATGGGTATAAGATCTATGTCAAAAACATGTCCGAACAGTTCTATCTTACAACCCTTGTGAACGTGCGTGATATGAATTTGTTTACTATCAGCTAACTCTACGGTATAAGTGATATCAAAGGTAAAAGGCATAGCATTCATAAGACTACTGAATTTAGTGGAAATAAAACTGCTATCTGCTCCAGTGTCAAATAACACAGTAGCATAACGACCATTTACAAGAAATTTGCTAGTAACAGTAGCAGGGTCGTTTAAAGCCTCACCTAAACCTATAATGAAGGCTCTCCTTTTGGCTCCACCATTATTGGCACCATTGTTTCCACCATTCCCTATATTGTTGTTGTTGTTCCCGTTGTTTGCCGCATCATTGCCATTTTTCTTCAAATTAGGGCAGTTTCTCTTGTAATGTCCTTCCTTCCCACACTCGAAGCAACCTTTAGCTATTTCTTGTGGTTGTTATGGCTTCTTCGTCAGCTCGCCATGGCAGTCCTTTGCCACGTGTCCCAACTTTCCACACCTATAGCATTTGAAGTTATCATACCTGCCGGTGTGACGATAGTTGTAACGGTTACACTTAAGATACCTTCCCACGTATCCTCCTTATCCTTGGTTAGTAGTGGCATTCTGATTAAAACCTTGGTTGTTGTCAAACTTCCTCAGTTGTTGTTGCTGCTGGTTGCCTGAGGTTGATCCCTTATTGTTTGGACCATCCCACTTGCGTTTATGGTCTTGTACACTCGCCACCATCGGTACACTAGCCACCGCACCTCGTTTTGGCAGTTTACCTTGTTCCACCGCCTAGTCAGTCAACTTGTGAGCTAATCGAATTGCTTACTGAATGGTAGTTAGGTTGGAGGCAGTGAACATGCTTTAGATTTCAGGAACCGAACCATGCAGGTACAACTTTATTCTTTTATGCATCGGGGTCACCATCCCGGGGCATAATGTAGCCAACTCATGAGACCTGGTAGTGTAGGCCTTAATCTCAAAACCTTGTATCTTTAGCTGTCACTGCTCCATCTATAGTTTTTGTACCTCATTACGAGGGCAATACTCCTCAGTCATCATTGCCTTGAACTCATCCCAGGGTAGATCGTTTGCCATCGCCTAACCCAACATTTGAACCTTGGTATTCCACCAAGAAAATGTCACACCCTTGAAAGTCCCGATCGGGTACTTCACTTGGTCAGCTGGTGGCAGTTGCATTTGGCAAAGACTGATTCGGTTTTCTCTAACTACCTAACCAATCCAACAACACCTTCAGCTCCACTATAGGTATGTGGCTTGCAATCCATGAAAATTTTGTAAGTACAGGGTGGGGGTCCTGTTTCAGTAAGTCAAAATTGTTTAGTTTAATAGTTTAAACAAGCAATTAGAGTGGTTGTCAAATCACTTGTATTGTTTTCCTGCTGGCTGAGCAGCGGGCATTTGTGCAGCGTGCACTGCAGCCACTGCCGCCTGCACATTCTCATTGATTAGAGCAGCCAGTTCTGCGGGGGTCATGTTAATCGCTCCTGTGCCACGCCCACGTCCAGCGCCACGCCCACGTCCAGCGCCACGTCCATGACCGCATTCTCTACCACCAGCTTCCATTTTCACTTTACATTCACAAACACTAAAATGACTAACATGTAACATATTCATCTCATTAAAGCATAATATATAGTAAGAAAATAAAGCAGTTTATCAACCACAACATTTATAACCAAAATAATACTAAAGATAAATAAATTGTAACAATTTCACAAAATATTCAATCCATGTCAAAAATTTTTGTTTTTCAGTTGGGTGGGAAACAACCCTTCCCATATAGGTTTTGAAATGAAAAACACTACACAGTCTAAGTTAAATGAAATGGAATATCAGTCTAGAACATTGGATCCATCATTGTTTTCTTCCATCTCTTCAGGTTCTTCCTCCTCTGTTGGGGCTTCCTCAGGTTCTTCCTCGGGATCTTCTTCCAGTTCTTCGTCAGGGTCTTCTTCTTCTGGTTCCGCTTCGGGTTCCATAGCTATATGCATAGCCGTGAATTGTGCCTCCAAGGCAGCAAGTCTCTCCCCATGATCATGTATGGTTTCATCTCAAGCCTTTGATCGATGACTTATCTGAACCATCCTGTCAGCAAAAGTGCGTTCATATTGATAGCACTCGTATTATAGGTCTTTCACTTCAGCCACTTCTTTCTTTGTCTCTCTCATATGATGTCGTAGTTCGATGACCAATCCTGTAAGCCACTGAGTGCGTAGTTTCTCCGTGTCCAGGGCAGCAACAAAGCTACAATCATCTGCTCAGTAGATTGTTTTATTGAAGGGAGGGAAAATGTAGACTGCTCAGAACTGTTCCTAGTCCTTGGCATCTTAATAGGCACGCGCTCCCTATACATCATATGGTCCACATATTTAGGATAGAATCTCTAATCCCATGGGGCATCACGTTCCATCAGCGTGAACAGTTGATCCCAATCCATCTCACCAAGGGGTAGTCAAGTTGTGGCCACTCGGGTGTTCGGTCAGGTACAGGAGGAGGATGAGGGGAATCGGAACGTGTAGGGGAATCAAAACTTCCTAGTCTCTTACCCCCGGCTCGTGAGGATGATGCCATACTACAGGGTACGTGAGGTGTATGCCAATGAGTATACAGTAAGGGAATAAGCAATGTGTAACTAACTAACTGTGTGATGTTATAGACTAGTGTGCATGCAACCTAGTTCCATATAACTAATGGATCTGATACCAATCTATCACACCCTCAAAATCCACATGTGTGGTTTTACCAAAAGGCATGTCAACAAACCAGGATCCTAGTCATTAGTTACTCAGAACGACACTATATGCAACGTATGAAATAAATAAGAGTTTGTAACTTTAAAACATTTGTGGAAGCGTTTCATAGATAGTTTAAACTACAAGTACTAAAAATGTAAATTGGCAAAACACACGCCAAACTGTAATTTAAACCAAATGTAAACCAATTCAAAGGTAAATGACATCAGATTATAAATGCATATGCTTGACCCGTGCGTGCTTCTATGGCGGCTGTTAATGACCTGAGAATAGCATACTAAAAGAGTCAATATAATGGTTGGTGAGTTCAAGAGTTTGTGTTAACATAAATAATAACAGTGATAAAACATAAGTAATGTGCTAAAACAGATAGCTAGTCTAGTTCCACAAGTAGTAAGTATAGTGATTTCACGATCGAAGCTGACATGTATTTTGTTTGTTTGCCTCCCATAACAACCTACCAAGTTGTGATGATGTTTGTTTTTAGGATAATATTGCACCCATTTGACCTCGAGTCGCACAGGTGAGGCTTGTCAGGCCCAGTAGTAATACCTAGCGTTTCCTGCTAGTTATAGTATTAACGATCCAAAAGTGTAAGGACTTTCATGGTAATGTTACACGACCTTATACTAGCACAATCTTATCTATAATAGCGTTTGTAAAAGAAACGGTATGCTATCTCCCCAAAAAAGAAATAAGTAAAAGCAGTGGGGCATGAACTCACCTGGTATGAGCATACACAATGTAAAAGCTTAACTTGAAATAGAGGAAAAGACAACCTTCAGAGGTTACCTAGAACACGCAAGTACATAAGTACATGTACACAGAAACTCTAACAACACTAAGTGCACAATTAACTCATTGACCAAATGTTTAGTAAACAAGACTCATTTGACCTAGTTGACCTGTTTGACCCATTGGTGATGTGTTTAAACTTACTCGAACAAATAATATATCATATTAACAATCATGTTTGCAAAGATTACCATACTATGCATATAAATCACCTTAACCACCATAAACCCAAACAAGATAGTCAAACCTACATACATGGCTAGCATGATCACTGTCACATTCTAATTTGCCAAGTTACATGACCCAGACATTCATACTACGATGATTAAACACTATGGCATAACCCACATGCATAATCTTGTGCTTTGTGCTTTGTGCATCCTACTCTTTGAGACTTAAATTGTTGAGTCTGAAAATATATGCTACTGAAGAAACTATTAGAGAACGTGTGTTATGGGGATTTAAGGTGAACGAAAGACACAAAAAAGATAAAAAATTATGATGTGAACACAGATTGATTTGTTGGTAGACATTACTAAGGAGGCGGAGATGCTTGGAGCAGATTGTATTTTGCTTGTTAGCCACTCATATTGGATACACAACAAAATGAAATTGCTTTCTCTATTTATTATCTTATATATTAAGTGTAGTATGGGATGGGTGGGGGATTGGGGAAATACCATCGCTAAAATGAGATAGGAATAGTGGGGTGGGTGTAGGGTTGGGACTGCTCAAAATGTTGCATTGAGAGTGATCTTTAGACTTGGTGAGGTAGGATGGGATACAAGAAAATTTGGTTGGGAAGGAAGTAGGGGAAGAAAGTTGGTAGACAAACCTATTATATTCTTTGAATTAAGGAGTCTCTGGTCTAAGTTTACTTTACTTATTCAGTCCCAGACTTTTATAGGTTTTTTAGTCTGCTTTATTTTGTTCTTTCTTGAATTGCTGAAATGCTTACATTTAGCATCCAAACAATTTGTCGCCAACCTTATGTGGGGAATACGATTTGCTTATATGCTGGAGTTTAGCAAAGCCCTTGGAGAAATAAGGATGGGTCATGCTATGAGTTTTTTGATGTCCTAATATCCCTCTTATTGCTTTTATTTCTTGATCCCCACATGGCAACAAAACCTGATATACAATCTTTTCTTGTATACCTTTTATTGTTTTTTAGTCTTTGAGTCGCTTCAACTTTGGAGTTGGGTTTACTGAGGTAATCTGGGATGGGAAGGGAGTATACAAAAGTTTAGGAGGAGAAGTTTTATGATGTTGTGTAGATGGCCTTTTAAATGCAAGAGCTGGGTAAATAAGTTTCAGTTAGATAATTTGGGGATATGCAATTGTAATGTCATATGCTTTAATGTTCAGAATTATACTGATGGGAGGGAGAATAGTAAAAAGTGGATGAATGTTTGCTGTGAAAAAAAAGGAATAAACCCTTGTCTGTTGCAAATAATTATATTCTTTCTCTAATTGATAACGCTTATGAAGGGGAGACTATTATTGAAAGATCAATTGAAGATAACAAAGGTAAATACTATGGAAATGCTATTTTTATGCTGATGTGCTCATGGAAGATCAGTAAAGAATTTGAGTATATTACTCTGCATGGGGAAGAATTCATGCTTCTTTGTTTTTGCAATACTTAGAGACAACGGAACTTCATTAGAAAAATTTTTTTTGGAGTTCCTATAAGTATTATAGAATTCATAAGGGTACTATTTTTGAAATACCAAGTGGCGATTTGTTGGAAAGTCATATTCAAAAGAGAGGGGATTTGAGTTTGGGTTATAGATGTGCTGGTGGGTTATTGCATGAAAGAGATCTATATTGTTATGGGATTAAGAATTCTAGTATCCGGATGATGAGTGTTGGGTTTGGAAATGGCCCTACTTTAATAATAGATGTCAATTGGGTTGTATTTGGTTTGTTACTAGTGGGATGAGACTATCCCATAAAAGGAATTATTTCAACAAGGATTGTGTTTGGGCTAAGTTGAAGGATATGTATTTTTGGATTCTTAATTGGGCTGGCCATCTTTGGAATATGTTGGCTTTATTTCTTTGGTCGTCTTTGGTCTAGAAAGACATATATTTTATGGTATAGAACTTTATAGATCATAAAATGTGTATTTTCTTCTTCATTTCTAGGAACCATATCCTTTGGGCAATCTCCCGGGATATTGGTTGCCTTTGATTGTAATGGTTGTTTGTTTGTTATAAAATTTTGCCAGGGCACTGCCCTTTTTCCCAAAAAAATTCATCATGTAACCAGTTGACCCAATTCATGTATTCTAACAAGTTAAACATCATTCATAACATACTAGCATACTCCTAATATCAAAACCATGAACAAATTCACAAGACCACATGTTTCATATAATTAAAGTTTTCCTTTTGGGAAAGGGTATCCCAAAATCTATCTAACACCCAATATATTCATGAATTCATTAACAATATACCAATTCAAGCTCACGTTATCACCTAGACATGTTCAACACCAACCTATCATCATAATTCATTAATTTCATAATTAAAAGTTTCTACTTTTAGAAAGATATGAACTACATTGTAAATTCTTAGATTTCTAGCGTAATCATCATCATTCTAACATTTATACCACATCATGAACACCATAACATTATCAATTCATTACCAAATCACCAACTTCATGCAATAAAGTTACTAATAATAGTAACGTATGAACAACGCATCAAAATCGCCAATTTCTTGCACAATCAACGTAAACTAACATCAATACAACTTAACTAACATCATAGCATCAACAAACAATACAAAATTCGACATCTACCACTTATTCAATCCAAGGTTTCGGCCAACTCACTAAAAACATGAAAACTCATAAAATCTAACCTTTAATCACGTAATGGCTAGGAATTGAAGTTGCTAACGTGTTGTAATCCTTGAAACTAACCAAAATCAATGATCAATTGCTTGTTATTGGTTGAAATTCACAAGGTGTGTGTGTGGGATTGCAAGTTGCGGCCGAATAGGGGTGGGGGATTAGGGTTGGGTTATTTTGTTTAATTAATTTAATTATAATTACCATTTAACCCTCCTTTAATTACCGTTTGTAAAAATTAGTCTTTTTAGCATTATTTTTTAACTCTTTTAACTACAAAATGCAATTATTATTAACCAATAATAATAATTATATACATTCTTAATTAACCACAAAATACATGGAATACATATATTACACGTAGTCATGTTATCGCATAAAATTCACAAATAATATTTAAATCATGTAAGCACATAAGCATAGCCTAATAATCATATTATTGGTTAAATTATTATCAGTTTATCATTGCTAATTATTACGAAGTCACCAACGTTCAACAAAAAACAGTGTGTGCTCTTGACACGTGTATGCAAGACCTAACGAAACTAATGGAGTTTGGTAATGGAAATTTACCGGATATCACAGTTATAGTTGTGACATCCGTCACCTCAAGGTCCGTCATTTAATGTGAAATTTCGTTAACTATCCTTAGAGCGTTCATTTTTCATCTTCATGGATTATTCGTGAGGACATCATGTTTGATTAGTTTTCGGTTTCAGTGGTGTTATCAATATTTGCAATCGTATCATACAAAACGCTCACGAATATCACAACCGACATCACTAACTATATTATGTTATATAATATAAACAATATTAAACACATCCCTATAATTAATATAACGCGCGTGTTTACGTCGTTATAACCGAAGCGAGATTGGGGACTCGGGGGCTAAGTGTAGGGACCAAATGTGACAATTTGCAAACTTGGGATGGGTATAAAAACCCCTCTTCCCAGCCATTCTTTACCATCTTCTTCACTTCATCTTCTTCATTTCTACACCATTCTAGCACC
>BJCN01321065.1:0-11487 GCA_018326445.1 Flaveria brownii
TAATAATAACATTATTATTATTATCTTAGTTATTATTTTTGATAAAAATTTTATTATAATTATTATTATTATTATTATTATTTACAATAATAATATCATTATTATTATTATCATAATTATTATTATTTAGGATAATAATACCATTATTATTATTATTATTATCATTCTCATTATTTGAAATAATAATATTATTATTATTATTTTATTATTACTACTTATATTTTTATTATTTATTGTTAAATTATAAAAATCATAAAATATATCAAAATGCATAATTTCACATAATAATTTATTATTAAATCACAGAAAATTTCGGGTTGTCACAGATGTAGAGATATTACTTGTACGGTACCAAATGCGCAATTTACACCGATCACAAGAGTCTTCAGTATATCTTTGAGCAGAAGGAACTAAACATGAGGCAATGATGCTGGGTGGAGTTATTGAACGACTATGATTGCGCTATCAAGTATCTTCCGGGGAAGGCAAACATAGTTGCCGATGCCCTAAGGCGGAAAGAAACTGCTAAACCTAGATGAGTGTGAGCTTTACAACTTATTATCAGCACTCAACGGCCTGAACATATTAAGGAAGCACAAACAGAAGCATTAAAAGCAGAAAATATTGGGTCTGAATCGTTACGTGGGATGAATAAACAGCTTGAGGTGAAAGCTGATGGGATTCATTACTTCATGGATAGACTTTAGGTGCTTTGTCTATGGAAATCTGAGAGATTTGGTGATGAGTGAGGCACACAAGTCTATTTATTTTATACATCTTGGATCTGACAAGATGTATCATGATCCGAAGACGCACTACTGGTGTCCTAACATGAAGGCAGATGTAGCTACCTATGTGAGTAAGTGTTTAACCTACTCCAAGGTCAAAGTCGAGTATGAAAAGCCATCTAGGTTACTAGAACAACCTAAGATTCCTTTATGGAAGTGGGAGTGGATTTCTATGGATTTCATTAGCAAATTACCCTAGACTCGTAGTGGTTGTGACATGATATGGGTGATTGTGGATAGGTTGACTAAGTCTGCTCACTTCTTGGCAATCAAAGAAACTGATAAGATGGATAAGCTAACTCGAATCTATCTGAAGGAAGTAGTCTCTTGGCATGGAGTGCCAATCTTGATTATTTCTGATCACGATGCTCGCTTTACTTCTTATTTCTAGCAGTTGTTACAGAAGTCTTTGGGTACACACCTAGACATGAGTACTGCATATCATCCTCAGACTGATAGACAGAGTGAACGCACTATACAGACCTTGGAAGATATGTTATGAGCATGTGTAATCAATTTTGGGAATAATTAGGAAGTTCACTTGCCCTTTGTGGAATTTTCTTATAACAACAGCTACCATAATAGTATTCAAGTGACACCATTTGAAGCCTTGTATGGACGAAATGTAGATCACCAGTTTGTTGGGCTGAAATTGGTAATAGTCAGCTAACGGGTCCTAAATTGGTACACGATACCACTAAGAAGATTGTACAAATAAGGAACCGTATGGCTGCAGCGCGCGACAGACAGAAAAGTTATGCTGATAAGCGACAGAAACCCCTAGAGTTTTAGGTTGGTGACAAAGTCTTATTGAAAGTCTCAGCATGGAAAGGCGTGATTCGATTTGGTAAAAGAGGAAAGCTAAATCCGAGATACGTTGGACCATTTGAGATATTGGAAAGAATAGGTCTGGTGGCCTATCGACTAGCCCTACCTGATTCACTGAGTGGAATTCATGATGTATTTCATGTCTCAAACTTGAAGAAGTACTTAACGGACGAAACAATAGTAGTGCCACTTGAGGAAGTGCAAATAGATGAGCAATTACGCTTTATTGAGGAATCAGTCGAAGTGATGGATTGTGAGGTAAAGACACTTAAGCAAAGCAAGATACCCATAGTCAAAGTTCGTTAGAACTCGAGACGTGGACCGGAATTCACGTGGGAACGTGAGGATCAGATGAAGCTTAAGTATCCTAAACTATTCGAAAAGAAGATGCCAGCAGTCGAAGTAGACCAGTGATGTAACTCAACCATGTAACATAATTTATGGGATGAAAATTCTTTCAACATGGGGATAAAGTGACAACTCGCCCGAAACTCACTCGATTACTTTGTGCCAATATAGTAGACCAGTGATGGAACACACCATGTCATGCAATTTTCGGGACGAAAATTCTTTTAACATGAGGATAATGTGACCTCCGGTAATTTTCCGTTACTTAACTCCGTTAGTACCGTTAGGTCTTGCATACACGTGTCATGAGCACACACTAGTTGTCGTTGAACGTTGGTGACTTAATAATAATTAACAATGATAAACTAATAATAATTTAATCAATAATGTGATTATTAAGTTATGCTTATGTGTTTACGCGATTTAAATATTATTTGTGAATTTACTTTGTAACGTGGCAACGTGTTATATTTAATTCGTGTATTTTGTGACTAGTGCAAATAATATATATGATTATTATTAGTGATTAATAATATTGGTATTTTATAGTTAAAACTATTTAAAAAGTGTTTAAAAAGATTAGTTTTATAAAATATAAAGAAGAGGGTTTATTTTGTAATTATCTATACACTTAATAATACCAAAAATTAAACCCTAATCCCCTCCCAAACCCCCCTTGCGCGGCCAAACATCCTCGATTTTGATCAAGAACAAGCTTCAACATTCGGATTTGATTTGGTTTCAAGTGTTACAAGTTGATTTCAAGTGTTAAACAACATCTAAACACACCTAAAGGTAGGTTTTAACAAGATTTTCCTAGTTTTTGATATTGATGAACCCTAATTTCAAATTGGTGATGAAAATATGAAATTGATGATGATTTGATAATGATATGATGTTAGTTAGGTTGTATGAATGCTAATCTATGTTGATTGTGCAAGAATTCCATGATTTTGATAACCTAGTTCGTACCTTACCCAAAATAGTACCTTTTTATCATGAGATTGTGCAATTGATGGTGTTTATGATGTAGTATGGATGTTAGAATGATGATGATTATGCTAGAAATCTAAGAATTTACAATGTAGTTCATATCTTTCCAAAAGTCGAAACTTTTAATTACGAAATTGATGAATTATGATGATGGGTTGGTGTTGAACATGTCTAGGTGATAACATGAGCTTGAATTGGTATATTGTTAATGAGTTCATGAATGTATTGGGTGTTAGATAGATTTTGGGATGCACTTTTCCAAAAGAGAAATTTTATTTATATGAAACATGTGTTCTTGTGAATTTGGTCATGGTTTTGATATTAGGAGCATGCTAGTATGTTATGAATGATGTTTAACATGTTAGAATGCATGATTTGGGTCAATTGGTCACATGATGAATTGTTTGGCTCATTTTAGGCTTTCTTGGAAATTATGCAAGTAGGATGCACAAAGCACAAGATTATGCATGTGGATTGTGCTATATTGTTTAATAATCATAGTATGAATGTCTGGATCATGTAACTTGGATAATTTAGAATGTGACTGTGATCATGCTAGCTATGTATGTGGGTTTGACTATCTTGTTTTAGTTTATGGTGGTTAAGGTGATTTATGTGCATACTATGGTAATCTTTGCAAACATGATGGTTAATATGATATAATAATAGTTTGAGCAAGTATACAACTTAAACACGTCACCAACAGGTCAAACGGGTCAACTGGGTCAATGTGTCTTGATTTTCCAAAACCTTGAGTCCATGTGTTTATAGAACCCTTAGGGTTTAATGATGATTCTGTGTACACGTACTCATGTACTTGTTGTTCTATGTAACCTCTGGAAATTGTCTTTCCTATCTTTTCAAGTTAATACTTATATCATTCGTGTGCACATCAGGTGAGTTCAATGCCCCACTTTTATTTACCTCTCTTTTTGGGGGAGAAAACATACTCTACTTTAAACGCTTTATTTTTATAACATGTGTTTGGTAAGACATAGTGTGATATATACCATAAAAAGCCCTCACACTTTCGGATCGTTAATTAAGGAATCTAGCGGAAAATCTTGGGTAGTACTACTGGGTCTGACAAGCCCCACCCGTATGACCGGAAGTCAACGGGTGCAATATTGCCCTAAACTACTAACAACGTCATGACCTGGTATGTGGTGGCGGGAGGCAAATAGACAAACATAGTCAGCTTCGATCGTTAAATCACTATTGTTATTTACTAATGAACTTAGACTAGCTATTTATTTCAATACACTTGTTTGTATTATATTTTACTAACGCTATTGTTTTTGATGATTACAAACTCTTGAACTCATCAACCATCGTGTTGACATTTTAGTATGTTTTTCTCAGGTCGTATCTAGCAGTTGCCCATAGGAGCACGCACGTGTCAAGCATGCTTTGTTTCAAACATTGTTTTAGTTTTTGAATTCAACATATACTTATATACATTCATTTGCGCGCATGTATTTGCGCTGTTTACATTTAAGTACTTTGGGTTTGAATTATTTACAAAACGTTTCCGCAAATGTTTTAAAACTTTAAACTCTGATTGGTCTTTGATTTAAACGTTGCGTATAATATCGTTCTAAGTAATTAATGACTGGGATCCTGGTTTGCTACACGCCTCGCGGTAAAACCACGCAAGCAGATTTTGAGGATATGACAATATAATAGCTATACATAACAATATTTGTTAGGTATACGTAACAACACCTGTTACGTATATGTAATATTCTCAAGATAAACTACACTTATTGACCCCACCTTATAATCAAGGATTTAAAGATAAAACGATGAAAAATAAATATATAATTAGATGAAAAAGTAATAAAAAAGATTTGTGAATTAATTAGTGAAATGTGGTTACATATGTGAATAGAGATACAAAAGTCAAATAAGGAAATGAGTTATGTCAATGATAATAGTTTTCTAAATTATATATGTGTATGTTTACTAATTTGCCATTTGAAAAAATTAAAAAATAAAATAAATAAAAATTATTTGATTGGTTAAATATAATTTTCATGATTTTCACTATAACCGATTAACCATCATCAACGTTACAACATAGTGTTAAGATAGCTTGTGGTAATAGAGATGATGATTTAATTGGCCTCAAAACATGAGAATTTTTATGTATGATTTAATTGGCCTCAAAACAAATCTAAGTCTTTAGTCTTAATTTAGAAATAAAATATATTTCTAAGAGAACCTTTGGGGTGTTACCTACACTAAATACTTTTATTATATAATAAATATGATTTTGATTTTTCATATATGTCGTCGTCAATCATATCCCTATCTACTTATCTTTGTTTCTTGCCTAAAATATGCCACGTATATACTTTTATATTTGCTTATACGACTCGAGATATTAAGATATAAATTTCAAGTGTTTACATTTGTTAATGATGTATTCAAATTATTTCAAAAACATTTTTTTTTCATGAGACCCCAAATATAACATTCTATATGTGTTTGTAGTATTGAATCATAACACGTACACTTGTCTGGATTTGAGAAACCGAAAAAGACATGTTATATCAGGAATATTAAATCGATCAATTTTGAGTTGATTTAGCAATTTTAGAGATTTTAATAGAAATTTAAAATTTAGGTCTTTTCTAAGTGGGCACGTATTAAAAGCTTTAATCCTCTTTTTATTAATGATACGTTTCTTGCTAATATTGAATCGATATCGTCTTAAAAACATTACGTGAGATTTTTAGTCAGAGTTATCAAGAATAGAAATGATTTCTCCGTAAATAGATTCCATGATCGATATGTACGATAAATTAGTTATCTATCAGATTATATAGTTAATCTTGAGAACAAAGATAAAGTCTTGTTATAAATTTATACTTATGTTATTTCAAATTACTCCTAGGTTATTTGCGACTGTCTTTTCTATAGCAAAACTGTCGCAAATTCCTTGTTGTGATTAACGCTAGTAAATTTTGCCATTGTTTTCTTTGGTAGCTAATTTTGACGGCAATTGTCTAACTTTCTAGTTATATATGCATACAAACTAGTTCTTTGAAAGCATTGCTAAATTCTAATGAAGACTAAGATTATGCTCAATTCGATTGTTGGATGCTTCATTTAATACTAGAATAATTAAAACCATGCAAAAAAATCAAACCTAGATATAGATTTTCATATTTCAATGGTTACTGAGATCACTAAGAGTAATAAATTTGACTTAGAATTTTTAAATATATTACATATTTCAGTACTAGGATGAAGCAATATCAAAAGTATCAAACTTAAATGAGTTTGATAAAATTAAAATATAAAATAGTGACACTTGGAAAAACAAAAGCATTCCGGGTTAGTTAGGGTGGGCGGGGCACATTACTGTGAGGGCACGGAGTGGCCCTAGCTACGCTACGCGGAAACACCGCCGCCACTCCCTTTCACGTTGTGATTTGGGTGTTTCACAGCATATGGACGCTGTGAACTCTTGTTTGTATGTGTGTGTATGTGGTACAGTGGTCTAGTGTGGTAGCACCGCCGCAACCAAATTTAAGCGTGTAAAATAGTGTGGTGTGGTGTGATATGATAAAATATGATTGGTGGGTATATGGTGTGGTGTATATGATGAGAGCACGTTCTCCACCCTTAGAAAATATTCTGTTTTATAAATTGGAGTTTACTAAATAATATGAATCATGCCATTGAATTCTATACTAAAGTTATTTTGATAGTATTTCAAAATAATTAATTAGGGTAAAACAAAGGTGTTCAAGAATGAATATATGAATGCATGATAAAAGTATCATAATTCGTAATAATTCAATGTCAAAATCAAATCAAATGATTCTTTATATAAGAGTCGAAATGGTGCAACAAAACATTACAACTATTATGAAAAGGTATGACAACTCACGTTTACTACCACCATTATTTTTACCATTACAAGTTACATTAATAGTAACAAATTTACTGTTGACTAATACACCGTCAATAGTAACGAAGTTACTACCAAAGTGAAATATGCTAATGCTCAATTGCTACCAAAGCACACTACTACGAGATAGACCTTTAATGATACATGGAATAATGACACACGATGTTTTTATGACGTTGAAAAGTCCGTGTCGTAAAAAGTGTCATCTTTTCAAAAATCTCAAAGAAAGATGTCACGTTTTTTGCGTGTCAAAATTTTATTGTTATAAAAAAGGAAAAAAAGACATGAAGTACACTTTAGAAAAATTATGTATCATCTTATTTTTTTTAAACCCTGCTTAGTTTACTCACAAAAGCCCTAAAAACCTCTCGGAAATCTCACAAAAACCATCCCCATCCTACCGCACTCCTCCAATCTTGACCTTTGTAATCAAAGCATCGCGACATCAGCACACCGCACCTCATAATGAGCGTTAGATACTACCAAAGAGCAAAGCTGTTACCAAACTTCATTATTACTATCAAAGACCATTTTACAACCGAACTTGACTTTAGTATCAAATATCAATTTTGCTACTTATGATCTAGGCTAATACCAATCATCAAATTTAAGCGACTTCTATAAATTTTGCAATTTCAAAGAAACTTCTAATGCATAACAAACTTGTCAAATAATAATTTTTCCAAGTTGACCTAACAGCCTAGGAGATTTGCTTATTGGACTCTACTACTGGGGGCAACGCCTCCGGACCCCTATTGTTTAGTAGGATTCATCCCTTTAACTACCGATGTGTATTAGTATAAGAAAATATAACAAAAGTCTTTATTTGAACTTGAGTGGTTGTCTGGAACTGATGCCACAACTTAAGAGTCTTGATCAAATATACAATACCGTATTAGTGATTTTTTTCGTTTGATATTACGTGAATTCAATAACCCAAAATGATACTACAACGAGCAAAAAAAGAAAAAAAACATTTCACCTTAGCTGCATATATATCTTCAGTCGAACTTGAAGATTTTAGATACGATGACTTGACATAAATTGAGCCAAAAAATTAAAAGTTTCAAAGCACAAACTTATTTTGCAAATCAACATTTAAGTCGCAAAATCAATCTCTTATTTCATGTTTTAACATATTTACAAAATAAGTATATCATATTTTCTACTATATGTGTATGTATATATTATACAAGTGTATCAATTTAATGTCTATAGCTCCTTCAAAAATCCGAGCTTCAATGCAAAAAAAAACGTATAATATGAAGATCTAACATTCTAACCTAACATGAATGAACTGCAGCAATTCTTGATGAATCCCAATTCGCCATCAAACCCGAACTCGTAGTCTCGTGGAACCGATGCATGATCCGAATCAACGAACGTGCTTTCTTAGCCGCCTGCGAGCCCCCGTTGGTCGATAACGAGTACAAGAAACCAATCAAATTAGTGTTGTTTGCTAGAACAGCAACCACTTCATTCCCCATATTGTTGCACAAAGCCAACAAGATCGAAACACAGTACTCTTTCGCAGCACGCGAAGGCGATGTTTGCAGTGTCTTGATGATCAGTGGCAAAGATGAGGCTTTTAAGATCGTGTCTGACCCATCAAAGCTTTCGGCTAATGTTGCTACAATTGCCAATGAATCTGTGATGATCTCTGGTTTTTCTGATGTGGAAATGAGATCCGATAACAAGGGGATGACGCCACACGCGAGTGCTCGTTGGTGGTTTTGCGGGTACAGGAGGATCCCGAATAGGGCTGCTAATGAATTCTTTTTACCACAAGAAGTTCCAGTTTTGATCAGTTGGATCAAAGCTGGAATCGCTTCGGGGATCTCACCAATCAGCTTCTGATTCGTTTGAATCGATGATAGGTAAAAGATTGTTGCAGCTGCTATCTGTTTGGATTCTTGTTTCAATCCTGTTTGTAACACGTTTATAATCGAATTTAGTCCGCCATTGTTGATGATCATCTTCTTCCCATTCGGGTGTTTCGAGAGCTTTAGCAGCCCTGCAATCGCGTTCTCTTGAGCAGTTGCATCAGACGACGAAAGCAGAGTTAACAGAGGAGGGATCGCACCCGCTTCAATCAAACAAAACCGATTGTAAATGTTCGATTTCGCGAGTAATCTCATCTCAAAAGCTGCTCTCATCCTCTGTTTCTCTGTTCCCTTCATCAACCTTCTCACAAGAAATTCACTCAAGAACTTGATTGATTCAGCACACGAATTACTCCCCGGGAGAATCGTCGACGAAATATCACGCGATTGCGATTGAAACTTCGAAATCGGAACCCCATGATCAACGCAGTACTGATGAATCACCTTCCTAAGGTTCAAATTGGGGACAAGCTCTGTAGTTGCAAGTTTTTCACCAGTTTTCGGGCAGATCAAATTCCCAGATTTCAACCATTTCTGAATCGAAACACGATCATACGTCTGCCCGGTGGAAACAGTCACCGGATCCGTCATCAGTTCTAGCGAAATCGGGCACCGAAAATCCTCAGGATTCAAGCAACTAAGGATCTCCAAATTAGGTCTTCCGGTGAACTGATCAACATGATAATCAGAAAGATGGTTTTCAAACAAAACTCCCCTACAATACCTCATGAATCCAGCTAAACTATTCAACAGATGCAACTCCCTTTCATTAGTATTATTATTATTATTATTATTATCCAACGATTCCAACGAAATCTGTTCATCCAAAAACCTAATTTCCTTATGACACTCACTCCAGCTATCAATTCCAAGATAACAAAGCACGCGTCTGATCATAATGGAATCAGGCTCAAACCTGTTCTCAAACTGGTTCAAAATCAACATCACTCGCTTCATCGCGTAATCATCATCACGATCCACCTCCATTTTCGCTCTCCCCGCTTGCTTCGCCACCATCTGCACCAACTCTTTGATCTCACGAGAAACTCTTATCAAACTTATCGGGAGGATATCAAGCGCGGTGGCAACACCTCGAATCAACGACGAAAACTGCGTCGATATAGAGTGCGTATTCATCAACACCCAAACCCTAGCTCCACTTCGAGTACAATCTTCGATCAGATACAGTATCTTCTGCAGCGAGTGGTGGAGCTCGGAGAAACAGAGGACTGCGGAATCCGGTAAATCGGAGAGTTCTTGATCGATCAAGTCCATGAACAACATCGAGAGGATCGACACCTGTCGGGTCGATTCACGGGCGTTTCGGCGTTGTGTGGGGAAGAATCGGGACCGGTGGTTGGTGATGGAGTCGGAGAGGGTGATGAGTGACCGGAGAAGGGTCGCCGGATTGACATCTTGCGACGGGAGGACCGCCGGAAAGTGGAGAATCCGGCGAGTGTTGTGATCAATTTTAAGCATTGCAGATGAAGGAGTCGTGAGTTTGTTGTGTTTCCCACAAATGGTGGAAAATTTATTATCGGGTTGTTATTACAGTTGGGGGTTTGGGTTTTATAGAAGAGGATGGATATTTTGGGGACACGTGGCTGTGGGCTATGCGTGTATTGGATTTGGAAAATCTATGGCGTTCTTATGGAGACACGTGTTGGGGTCACGCGGGAAAATTGTATTGGACGGTTGGATTTCGTCGAGTTTTTTTTTCTTAGTGAAGTGTACAAGGTGGTTAGATAGAGGTGAATTTTTCTTCTTGCTCCTTAGATATGTTGCAGACGTCTAGCAGCTCGATATAATACATGTGTGTTGTGGAGGCGTCCGATCGCGCTGCTTGACACCATAAAGGAACACGTGTATGATTTCGGATTGGACATTTTAAAAAGAAATTATTTGAGATACGTTTTGAAGTAAATAAGAAAGAAAAGAGACATTTTGAAATTTCTCCCTTTTTATATTGTCTTTTTTCTATTTAAGAGGTTAAACGTTGAAACGTCCTAAGACATAAATATAAATTAATAATAAACCTTCTATCTTATAAATAGAAGAATGATATTGAATAAAAAAGAACAAAATCTTTCTATGCTATTGAATGCGGTTAAATCCCTAGAACGAAATCTTTTTAGTTTACCGTCATTGGATAAATAAGAAATTAAAAAATAAAAACACAACTCTCTTATGTGTGAAACCACCCATATGAAAAAACCAAGACTTCTGGCAAGATTTAAAGGCTTGATAAGTGACTTATACACTTTTTCACCGTTTATAGATGACTAGCTATAGTAACCCGTGTGTTACACGGGTTGAATAAATAAAAAATTAATATAATAAAATTTATTAATTATAAAATAATATTTTAAGATATAATATCACTGAAGTTATGTATTAGAAATTACTGTAAGTTATAAAATAGTGATATCAACTTTTTAAAACTTTTTTTAAAAAAAAATAAATAAACGTTTTGTTCTAAAACAAGCCGTATAAAAATGCCATTTTTTAAAATTTTCTTATTATAACTCTTAAATTTAATTATTTTTGGTTTTAAAAAAGTATCTTTTTAAAAATATCAATTCTAAATATTTCGTATTTTTAAAAAAAGTCTTATGCTTTAAATAAATTTATTATTTTATAAAAAAATTGTTTATTTAGAAATAATATTAATAAATAGATCTCTTTATTAATTTATTAAATCTAAAAAAGTGTTAAATAGTATTAT
>BJCN01321071.1:1790-15920 GCA_018326445.1 Flaveria brownii
ATTTACGGGATTCTAGTAATTTTTTTAGATGAAAGAGAGTGTGGTTGAGAAAAAGAATGCATTGTGGGAAGATATGTGATTACACATATTAACTCGTGCACAATATAGATACTTTATTACTTTTCTATATTATAAAAAAGAACATTTTTTTTTCACAAAAAAAATTTTGATTTATAGTTCGCTTTAGGTTTCAAAATGTACTGAACCACCCGTCAGAAGCAATTTATTTTTTTACATCATAAATAAGCACTTGTGTTTCTCAAAATGCATCCACTATTCATTAATAAGTGACATACATTTATTTATAATGAAATCCTAATATAATTACTATTGTGAAAACTTGGAATAAACATATTTGCTTTTTTAATGACTGCAACGATAAACACATTTGTAACGATAGTATTGTAGTGATTTATTTAGCGGTATAAGTTGTATGATATTTTCAATTCACCATCTTAATCCTCAGAATTGTACATGTATCACGACTATCTTGTTTTCTATTTCACATCTAGGTAATTAATAGAACCATGTTAAATTTGATGAAGCTCCACAAATGCTTCGAGTTGTTGAATTTCTACATATCACATTTATATTGTTCTTTGTAAATAACTCACTATCTATCTATTGACTGGAAATTGTGCATGGGCAGGGTATGAACACACGGTAGATTATTGTTTGTAGACGTGCTAATCTTGCCACGAATAATTGTTTGAAGTAGATTACCTAATAAACCATGCAATCGATGTTAATAGTTTTTTACTTTCATGAGTTATTTGTTTCAGAAAGGCTAGATAAAAAAACGATCCCCTAACAATACATGTGAGTTCTACAGTCGACATTGTTCGGCTCACCCTTACCCCTCGACCCTCGTATGGCATTGGTCATTTATGATCCAGCTAGATGAAGATTGTGAGTCTTTTTTATTATCTATTGTAGTTATTGTTATTCTACCTATTATTATCTTTAATATTGTTTGTTAGTATTTATTCCATCTCTAGTTTGAATATTAGTACGACTCTAACGTTTTATCATTATTTTACTATCATTAGATAAGGTGGCGGATCATGAATGATTAATATATAAATAGCCTGAATTATGATTAAAATTCGATTGTAAATTGTTAAGAATTAAAAAACAAGTTAAATGATTCTCTTTTTTTGATAGTCAAAGACTTGAATGATTAAATGGTTATATTAAAGGGTGTAAAGAGTAATATGATAAAACTACAAGGGCCAAAAATAGCAATGTTCATATACTACACCCAATATTCATCCCACACGGAAGAACAATCGATCATCTCCTTCAATTTACTCTGATACTCTACATATACATATAAATACATACAAACGTATTCATTGTATTCTCTTTGCAAGTGAATCATATAATCAGTTGCTTTCAAAATTTCATCAATGGCGACACCTGATCAACAATCAATCGATACATTCATGAGTATCACCGCTGCATCTGAAGCTGTTGCTGTTCAGAAACTCACGGTAAATTCACCAATGTTTTATCTCAATCGCATCACGAATCATGATTTACTGTTATTTGTTGTTTGTTAATTTGTTAATCACTTTTTGTTGATCGATTATAGTGTTTATGTTCGACGGTAATTTGTGCTCTTTCCTTTGAGTTCGGAATCTGATTCTTGATGTAACGTAGGGTTTTTTTAGCTATTTATCTACAATTTGAATATTTGTTTGATGTTTGGATGTAGATGTTGGATTGGTGTAAACTGTTACTTCTGTGATTTTGGAATGTAGAATTGAAGTGGAATTTGTTGCAGAGTTAGTTAATCCTGTTCACTATTGGTAGCAATTGGAAGTTTTGAATTTGTTGACTTTTTGAATCATCATGCTTGGTTCTTCTTCAGGAACCATCTAATGATAGTGCCATATAGCACTACAGTTTGCTGGATGCAGCATATTTAGATGGATTATAGAAATGATCAGTGTGCTTGACACTTCTGGTCATTTGCACAATCTCTCTTTGCTGTTGTCTAGAGAAAAATTGCCTATTTGA
Organism: Flaveria brownii; assembly: GCA_018326445.1. Lineage (NCBI taxonomy): Eukaryota > Viridiplantae > Streptophyta > Magnoliopsida > Asterales > Asteraceae > Flaveria > Flaveria brownii. The sequence goes on from BJCN01321071.1 coordinate 3,813, forward strand.
GATGACTAGCCAACTAGAACGGTTTGAACACTGAATTTGATGTATTGGTAAATCCAACATAGAGCGATATATGTCATTACATTAGGATAAATAAATTTTAAGTAACAAAGTTAAATATTTTGCTCTGTCGAGCACTTTAGATTGTATTTTCTATATATGTTTGTTCTTCAACGGATTCCATTGTGTTCTCTAATGAGTACTTACGTTGGAATCTGCTAGCTATGGTTGTTTTCAGTTGTATTTGGGTTGTTGTTTCATCTATTTGTATATTCTTGAGAATTAGTCTGTTTCATTAATGTCAGCCTTTCATTGTAATTATATAAAGGAAATGTCATATATTATACTTATGAGATTTTAGAATAGCATTTGTTTCTGTGTGTGTATTCTTGAGAATTAGTCTGTTTCAGTATTTTAGAAATTAATGTCAGGCTTTCATTGTAATTATAAAAAGGAAATGTCAAATTGTATACTTATGAGATTTTAGGATAGCATTTGTTTCTGTGTGTGTGCAGGCATTATTTGGAGGTTCATTTTAGATGTAAAAAGAGCAGATTAAAAAAGGACATACACAAGTCTCCAATAAGGAATCATTTCATGCTTATGATAGGATTTTCCATTTAGATTAGCTTATGCAAATATTGTTTTAGATAATATTTGCATCAGATTAGAGAGTTTCCATAGTAGATTAGAATAAGGAGTTTCCACACATGGCATAGGAAGATGTTAACAATCGGTTGGGCATGCCTAGGTGGTTAGGAGTGCATAGTGCTCCTCAGCATTCACCACGTAAATGTGGGTCAATAAGGTGTTTCACTGCTGCTTTCGTTTGTTCTTGACACAAATCATGTTGCTCTTATCAGCATGTATGCATGCATGTGTGTTTCTTTAAATGTAGGTATGTGTGTGCGTGCCTTTTATACAAACTAGCTGCTGTAGACATTGTTCAATATCTCACATCATATAAAGCTTGATCTCTTGATTTTTCTGTTTGAATTTTTAGTGATTGAAACAATGTAGTGATTTTTCTATGAGGAACTTCAACTTACAACTATACTTTGTAATTTATTCAAAATATTTTTAGCACGGCATTCAGTTTTCAATAAACATAAAATTACAGGGAAGCACTACACAAGAAAATTGTTTTATTGGGTGTGAAACCTTATCTCGTCAAAGTTGAATGCTCAACATGGCTTTTTCTCTACACAAATCAGTTTTGTAAACTGATATATTTTTATTTCTATGAACCGTTATATAACACAACATTTCATGTTTTTGCGAGTGCATTTTTGTTTTCAGTTGATATCCTTTACTGTATGGCGCTAAACCATAATTTTCTTTATGATTATCAGGAGCATGGTGGCAGTCTAAACGAAGCTGTTAATTCTTATTTTACCTCAGGAGATGCCAACATGTTAGTTTCATTCCATATGCAAATTATGTTAAATTTCAGAGGTGGAAATAATAAATAATAAACCTGTTTTAATTAAATTCTTTTTGACATGTTGATTCTTGTTTCTCAGCCAACATGAAACACATGTTGCTGCTTCACATGAGGATTTTATGGATATAGACGAGACACATGGAGGAGTTCATGACTCTCATCACCCTGAAACTGCCTCCAGAACTGATTATGTCACCAACACTTTGCCAGAAGTTGTCTCTGAAACTTGTGTGACCCGTGGTAGTGATGATCATGCGTTGGGTGGTAATTCACATGACACGTGTGTGAGACCGAGTGCTCCTGAAATCAGTAATTTACCTGACTATGGGATTGAAGAGGAAATGATCCAAGCTGCAATCGAGGCCTCCAAACGCGAGGCTGAAGCTGGTCGACCAGATGATGTGGTAAGTTTTTGTGCATGTCAAGATGGGTCAGGTCGGGTTGGTTTGAGTTGAAGCACTATTTTTTTTTCTAAAATTGTTACTTTTGTAATAAATAATTTAGTGTGCCTTAAAGTTAAGCTTTGGGCGACAATTTGATTAGTTTGACCTCTCTTTTCTTTAACATTTGACTTATTATTAATAATGTCAAACCAAGTTGATTCATTCATTAATAAATCGATGAAATTGCCACCTTTGATTAAACCAACCTTAAACCTCATTTTATCTTCTATACTGTTGATTATCTCTCAGTCAGCTGAGCAAGAGAAGGCCTCTGGTGAACTAGAATCTGAAGCTGGACCATCAGAAACATGGGCGTCTAAGTTGGCCGAGGTTAAAGAAGTCCGGACATTGGCACCACCGAATGGAAGGTAAAGAACGGTTTACTATTGTTTTTTTTATGTCTTTGATATTAGTTCATTAAACCATCAAGACAAGTGACAATGAACCATAGGTTGGGCGTAGGGACATCATCTATCCAGGATGAAACCGAAGATGCAGAAGAGCTACCTCTAGTTAGACATAGGAGTAGACGTGTGAACTTGAGCCCGCCATCAGGTCCCATACAACAGCAAAATGTGAATAATCCTGATGAAGTATTTCTCTAGCTTCTTTTTAATTCTTATTACAAGGTAGTGTTTGGTATGTGGGAATGTATTTAAATATTCTCAAGGAACAAAATAATACATTTTTGTTAACCACTTAGTAGTGGGATGCACCATTCCTTCCATTTTAAGAATATTCATTCCTTGGGGGAGGATGTCTTTCTTCAATTTCTTTAATGGAATGGAATGAATGTTTACAATCACGTCTATTTTGTTCCCTGTAAAGATTATTTAACATTATTTCATTAAAATTATTGAAACTAATTTTTGAAATTATGTAATTTCATCAAAATTGATAGTAAACTATGTATATTTTTTTCTCTGAACATGTCATTTCAAATCATGGATTTATAAGCCATGCCGTATTGCCGCCTTGGCTCAGAAGCCTCAGTGCGCCTTGTGCTTTTTGAAAACAAGTTTCTAATGCTCATTTGGCTTAAAAATTTTCAAATAACATACTTCAATGACTGTTCCATTCCCCATGCTCATTTGCCGGATTGCAATCGTTCATTCCATTCCATGGCTCATTTCATTTCATACATTACTTCTGTTGATTATGGGAAGTGGGGATGCATTTCATCTGAAGAACACAATGAGGCTGTCATGCTTGAGGCTGCAATGTTTGGTGGAGTTCCTGAAGAGGCTGGATATCATGTGCCATATGCTAGAACTCGTAATACACGAAATGGTTTGGGTAGAACTAACAGGCGCTACACTAGGTCGGCCCCTCGTCCTCCATCTCCCACTCTTACTGCTCAAAGATTGATAAGGGAGCAACAGGTAGACCTTAAAGTTACTAACCAACACCACTTTCTCCTGAAACAAAACAGTATGATTTTTAACAACCATTTTTTTGCAGAATAATGAATATCTTGCATCATTGCAAGCGGACAGAGAAAAAGAGTTGCTAGAGCAGGCAGCCAGAGAAGCTGCTATGGAAGAAGAACAGCGAAAATTGGAGCAAGAACAGGTCATATAGTTTAGATTTTCACCTTTCAAAAGACACAAAAAAAAACACTCTTATTGAACAATGTCTCATGTTTTGATATTATAATATAATTTTAAAGATTTTTTTTGTGTTATTTTTGCAGGAACTCGAGAGGCAGTTAGCAGCCAAAGCAACTTCACTTCCACAGGAACCTGCATCTGATGACGACAATGCATTCACCCTGCTCGTGCGGATGCCAGATGGAAGCCGTCGTGGACGCCGATTCATGAAAACTGATAAATTACAGGTAAGGGCTTCTGCTTCACTGATGACACTGATTTTGTGCTTAAACCCCTGTTCCCTAAACTAACCATTTTCCCTTGATTTCCTGCAGTACCTGTTTGACTTCATTGATGTTGGCAGAGTGGTCAAACCTAGCACATACAGATTGGTAATCAGTCATATGTTGTTTTAGTCCCTTCATATCTTCATTTATTTTATTTTATTAAAAATAGACAATAATGATATTAATTGCTATCGATTGACACAGGTGAGACCATACCCTCGATGTGCTTTCAGTGCCAGTGAAAGCGAATTAACCTTGAATGAACTCGGTTTGACTAGCAAGCAGGAGGCATTGTTTCTTGAGTTGATTTAAGCTTAAGCAGCATCTGTGATTTGTAAATTATGAAATAGTAGGTGTTTATAAGGTCATTGCTTGTAACATACTTCAACCTCAAATTCAATGTTCTTGCACTTGTTGGTCTGTATATGGTTCTGGTATAGGTGGCACACGTCTAGCCAACCGGCTCGAGCTTGATGAGAGTGCTGTCAAACCATTTGTATTTATGAAGTTCATATGATGTTTATATGACTTACTTGCATGTCGTCATTAATAAGATAACCTTTGTTGGGTATCAAATAAGGTATTTTTCGGATTTGATAATCATCGGTTTAAGAGGTAACACATTTGATCATTTTTTATAATTACGTGTATTTAAGACAAACTATAAGACTTGAACAGAATTTCAGATTTATCATTGTATTGATAAGCCTAAGGATATTAATAATGATTTTTTTTACGAAAATAATAATATATGTCACATTTTATTAATAGCGTTGTATTGAATTAAACCACATGCTCCACTATCTTGCGACCGTCAGGGGCGGATCTACGAGGGAGGCAGGGGTGGCCCGGGCTACCCTCAACTTTCATCTTGAATTGAATTTTTTTATTTTTTATTTAATTATTTTTTATACCTTTGTATGTATCGGGATACTCCTAGATGGAAACTAGGACACCTCTTAATTTTAAACAGCTAAAATTTAGTTAACTTAAAAGTCAAAAATTAAGTTCAATTAGAAGCCTAAAATTTATTTAATAGCTTATTCCAATCAAATAATTTAAAGCACAGTTAATTATAGTGAATATGTTGATTAGAAGCCCGATCCTCTTTTGAATAAACAAGCATTAACCTTGAAGAGGATTTTTTAAGATATGCCGACCATGAGCTTCTTGTAGGTAAAAAATCGGATAAAGGAATGTAAAATTTCATGAGAGCACTAGAGTGCTTTTGATTTTATGTAATATGGTGACAAGATATTTGTTTTAATCAATTGTATTGACGAGTGTAACTTTATAAAATTTTTGTTGCCCGTTCAACAAACAAAATCTACTCTTATTAACTATCTAGACATCATTTAACATGTACAACAAACGTACACCGAAGCATTTAAACTTTTATAGAGTTTATTAAAATTTCACCATGAATAGTGACTTTTATTACATTCCCTCCTTTATAACTAACTCCCAGCGTAACGATCAACTCCCATAACATACACTCACCACCCAATCACGGACGCCCACGTGTCACCCCTCCCCATGATCCTTCAATCTTTCACAATCTCTACAACAACAATTCCTTCAAATCCAAAATTCGTTATAATTCATCATCATCATCATCATCATCATATTCATCATCATGTGTCCCTGTTTAATAGACAAGATCAAGCACATGACAATGGAAGAAATGGCATCTCTCATCGGAGTTTCATCTCCGGTGTTTCGATTCCTCCTATGTTTCGTCGCCACCATCCCCATCAGCCTCTTCCACCGCTTCGTCCCTGGTGGCTCCACCGCCAAACACCTCTATGCCGCCACAACTGGCGCCCTTCTCTCCTACCTCGCCTTCGGCCTCTCCTCCAATCTACATTTCCTCGTGTTGATCATCATTAGCTACGGCTCCATGGATGTCTATCGCAAACGATGTGGCCTCATCACATTCTTCGCAGCAATGGGTTATCTCATCGCGTGGTACGCTAACAACATTATTATATCTGAATGTTATATCACATCTTGGATGATCACTGTCGTTCAAAAAAAATTTTACAAATATCTGTTAGTTTTGTGAAATTTGGGGATTGAATTGAAGTATTATGAATATTAAATTCGATCAATTGCCAATTCGCGAAGCTATAATTTTTAATCATAAGTTTTCTTCTTTTGGAATGATAAAAACCGCGATTCTTAAGGTTGAATTCACATTATTTTGGGGGAAATTGTAAGAATGATGATCTATATATGTATCTAAATTTTAGTTTATATGATGCATTAGATGAAGTTATTCTTGCAATAGTCTGATCATCCTTGATTTTTTGAAGAACTCGATGAATCTCATATTATTTATGTCCTTTGATTTATAATATATATGTTGCGGTATAATTGTACTGATGCTTGATCAAATTATTGATAATTGGAAACTGTTGGTGAACATGTAGCCATGTGTATTACATGAGTGGGGATTCATGGAAGGATGGAGGTATTGATGCTACTGGTGAGTACTATTGTCATATTTCTCATATTGTTATGATAATTCTTGATTATTATTGCATTATGAGGTGGGAAATTGTATGATTTGTGTTCTATCATATTGTATGTGTAGGATCAATGATGGTGATAACATTGAAAGTGATTTCGTGCGCTATTAATTATAACGATGGGCTGTTGAAAGAGAGGCGTCTACGCGAAACCCAGAAGAAAAATCGGTTGCTTAAGTTACCCTCATTCTTAGAGTATGTGGGATATTGTCTTTGTTGTGGATGTCACTTTGCAGGTCCAGTTTATGAAATGAGAGATTATTTAGATTGGACAGAAGGGAAAGGAGTAAGTACAACAAATTGGCATTTTGATTACAACAAAAATTACTTTAGTTATATGTTTTATGATCAGTAAAAAGTAATAATCTGACATCTGCTTAAAGTTCTACTCTTTTAGGTGATCTGACCTTTTTGATCACCTAAACACAATAACTTTTCAAAGTTTTTAGGAGTGCAAATAGCACGTTTTTACTCAAAACAAGATTCAAATCGAAGTTGGTTACCTTTTAATATAATTTGCTCTTTATGGATTGCGCGCTTTTTTACCTTTATTTTAGTTATTTCTTAAATTTGTGTAAAGCTTATATCTTTTACTATATTTGCTAGATTTGGATGAAATCTGAGAAACCTTCTCCATCACCTTTTGGTGCAACACTTAAAGCTATACTTCAAGCAGGTTTGTGTATGGGAGTGTACTTATACCTTGACCCGCGATATCCATTATCAAGAATCGGTGACCCGATATATGAAAGTTGGGGATTTACTGGGAGGTTCAGCTACCAGTTCATGTGTAGCTTTTCGGCCCGTTGGAAATATTATTTCATATGGTCAGTCTCAGAGGCTTCCATGATTCTCTTGGGCCTCGGCTTCAGCGGATGGACCAACTCCTTTCCTCTTGAAGCGCAATGGAAACGGGCCAAAAATGTTGATATTTTGGGTGTTGAATTTGCAAAGAGTGCTGTAGAGATACCACTTGTGTGGAATATACATGTCAGCACATGGCTTAGACATTGTGAGTTGATCAACCTTTCAATCTTTCATTATGTATGTATGTATGTAACTATAGCATATGTTGATGTACATGTATGTATGCATGTGTATGTTCAGATGTTTATGACAGACTTGTTCAAAAGGGTAGAAAAGCTGGTTTCTTCCAGTTGCTGTTAACACAGACTATTAGTGCTATATGGCATGTAAGAATTCATTTGCACTTATGTAATTAGTGGGCTTTGGGATTGATCATTTAAATTATTATTATGTGTTACACATTCTTTTTTAAAATTTTTGGGCATTGTTGATTAAATTATTGTTACAATTTGATAGGGAGTATATCCAGGGTACATCATATTCTTTGTTCAGTCTGCTTTGATGATTTCTGGTTCAAAAGGTAATAATTCTTTCTTTCTGGATAATGAGTTACTAATTTCATGGTTAAATTCTGATTTATATATCTTTTACTGATCTTTCTGATATATTTGTGTATGATCAGCCATTTACAGATGGCACCAATCTGTTTCAATCGAAAAACGTATGTTTAAGAAGCTGATTATGCTCTTGAATTTTGCTTATACGGTTATTGTTCTAACCTACTCTTCAGTTGGTTTCATGGTAAGTTGGTGATTGTTTTGGCTTTTTTTTTCCTGGTTACTCTCATCTGAGTAACTTAATGCAGGCATTTTTGGGGGTGTTTGGGTTTGGGTTATATAACTATTTCATTAACTAATTAAAACAAATGAGGAAAACTAAAACTATTTAATTAGGTTAGAAATTATAACCCCAACTAGGTTATAAACTCGTGTATTATACTGGTTATATAAAAAATATTAGATTAACTAGTTAGTAATATAAAGGGTTAGTGTTGTAACACCTCAAAAATTTTAAAACCTAGGATTTACGTCGTGTTGAATAATTCACAATTATTTTTAGAAATATTACCTAATGTCAAATAATTCATAACAAATAATACAATAATTTAACGCCTTTATAAGAGTCATATGGTGTAATAGGGAACACATAATTTTCATCGTTTCATACCATACGTCTCGTATAGGTTGAATAGTATTGTCCCATGTCTCGTATGGAATATGATTGACTGATCTAACATGTTACAACTTCAGTCGGTGAACCCTAAAGAGACACAACTGTATGGGTCAATATGATTCTTATCAAAGATGTCTGGCCAGACATAAAAAAAAGGTAATTGCTATGGTCAAATCCGTAGCGAATCCATAGCAAAAAGACTGTTTGCTACGAATTTGCTACGGATTTGGTTTGTAGATGATACTTTCGTCGCTAATTTGTCTTGCTACGGAATTTTGCTACGGACTAATATATCGGTTGTACCTCTAAAACGGCCCTTATTACAATCTAGAGTTCTGAATAAACAATTAATATTTCATGAATTATTAAAAAATAAATTACCTAAAAGAAAATGAATTTGAGTAGTCATGAAATCTTAGCAGTTAAATTTAAATGAATTAAATAATAGTCAAACTCAATTAAATTAGTGTGACCGATGGTGGAGTCTGTGTGAGATAATTAAAGTATAACTATGTTAAGTTATAGATTTAGAAATTAGAATGCATTAATCAAACATTGTAGAAAAAAAACATAGTCAGAGAGTTGTGCTAAGTGGCACAATATCTACTCTTCATCAACTTATAAGAATGTAATTTTTGGTAAATTTATGTTTAGATATCTAAAAAAACCTATGTATGTATTTCAAATGTTCAAACAAATTATAAATATCCAGTTACTTCAACATGCATGAATCAAAACACATCCGAAACAATGCCCTTTGACATCATGCTTTGTTATAGCTAGTGAGATTTTGATTATTCATTAATTATTTTCATAATGAATCCAAACACCCTTTTAATACATATGAATGGTTTATATTTCAGATACTTACTCTAGACGAAACAATCGCTGCATTTGCGAGCGTATACTACATTGGAACTGTTATACCTGTGGTTTTGATCATCCTTCTCGGTAACATTATCAAACCAAAGGCGGTCACATCTAGAGCCCGAAAAGAACACATATATTAATGTTTCCCAAATTTTGCTTCCTTCTTGACCTGTTTATCCCTCAAGAATTTAAACTCTCCGTGAGTGATGATCAGTAACAAAGGTGATGTAGGCAATACATTTATGTGTTAGTGTGTTACGTACCTTTTATTTGACTTTCATTCATCATATTTATAAGCATGTGTAGATGGATCTTAGAGCACCAAGTCATATAAAGGAGCCTTTCAACTTGTTGTGAGTTGTTTTGGGTTCGAACCTCAACCCGGCCTTTTAGCATTGCACACATAAGGTTGGTTTTGAAAGTTTAAGGTTTAGGAATTAAAGTATGTACTTACATATTTGAATTATATATTCATAACAATAATGGATACAAACACTCGTGTAATGTCCCTTAGCAAGGAGGGACATGTATAAAGCCCGGTTCGATCTCTATGTATATGTTCAATCATGTATGTTTGGAGGACTTTTGCTGATTGCTATGAAAGTTATAACATTTTTCTGTACTTTTGGATCATCACTTTGATAATTTGATTGATTTTGATAGGTAAATTTAGTAAAAGAATTTAATTACAAAAAAGTATATTTTGAGGTGAAAAAAATAATAAGAAAGAACTGCTTCAGGTATAATTTTGATCAAGTATTACTCATAAACCACGCATCTTATTTTTCCGAATTATTAGTCTTTGCTTTTGTAGGTGGAACTATTTCTTTAAAAACATTTAACTTTAATTACTAATTAAAGTGCATATATTTATAATCTATCTTGAAATTAAAAGTTCTAATCTGCAATACTGTTTTGATAATTCTTATTTAATTTCGGATGTCTACAACTATTTAGGCATAATCTGATTATATTTTAAAAATACATATGAGATAATTATAACTTCAACTAAACTATAAATGAAAAGTGTCAATGTAAGGCTAACATATTTGTTAGAGACTATTGTCGTTTAGATAGAATTTCTCGGTTTTAAATCAGGGTATGAGTTAGAATAATTAAAACTAGTTTATAAAACAGGACTAAAAGGAAAGTAAGGAATGCTACTTATTTGAACTTTTGTCTTTTAGGTTAAAAATAACTTGATTTATTTATGCATCCAATACTTCTTATGATTTCTTCTTATTTCGCTTACAAAGTTACAATATATACATTTTCTATGTACTCCTCTTATCTTAATCTTTTTTATACGTCTAAGTAAAATAAAAATTAAGAGCTATATATATTTATATGATGCAATTTTGTGACCTTAATTAACTTTTTCCAGTTTATATTAGCATCATTTTCTTTAATCCTAAATACCACTTAATCCTATATTTATAAGGATTTAAATTCACATCATATTTTTAAAAGATAATAATCAATCTGCTCACAAATCATAAGACCATTAGCTTTAGATTAGTTATTTAATTTCTTCATTCTTTGGTTTCTTTTCAATTATATTACTATTGATTTCAAGCAAACAAACATTTTAACAAAACAAATACTTAAGATGAAACATACATTTAACAATTGAAAATTAAAAAAAAAATATATTTATAATTTTGATTTGCTCTACTTGAGAAGGTGAGTTGACCAGCCCAACTATTTGTTGTCCAATGGTTATTGACTTATTGTTCATAAATAGTAAAATACCAATCCCTTAGAAAGTTAGGTGCATAAACTTCAACAAAAAGAAATGCCTTTTGGTCCCATATATTTGCCAAAATTCAAATTAAGCTACATTAATTATATATCAGCCGAAAAGCACAGCAATTTAACCAGATGAACAGATCAAACACCTTGTTGTTTCACTCTAAGCCATGAACTTATATTAATATAATTTGACTCTCACCAACCACATATAAGAAGGAATTTGAGGGGGGTGGGGGGTGGTCTTCGGGGACATTTTATGATTTGAAGAAAATATGAAGATGGGGCCAAGAGAATATCACCTTTTTTAAATTTTATTTTAAATAATTAAGTGAAATTATTTTTATATTATATCGTATCCCTAATTTATAAAATAGGCGGCTTATAGATATGTGGAGTTAATTTGTGTTGTTAAGGTTCATATTCTTAGCATTAATGAGGTTTTAATAATGACAAATGGGCACATGCAAGGTTCTTAGAATTAGGTAAATTCATGATTAAATAAGATAACGAATAACAAATTAAACAAAGTGTTAGGTCATCAATTTCTGTCAAAAATGTTTTGAGTTCTGAAATAAAATAGAGAAATGATGTCAATCCAAATAAATAATTTCATAAAATGTAATGTTGAAGGGAGTAAATAAGTAATTTCTAAATAATTTGATTTCTTCTTAAAAAAGGAACAATTTGCAATGTCAGTACTGTCAATAATTTGTCACCGAACACCCTCATCTTTTTAATTTCACCCCTGATCTTCGTTAATTTTTAAACTTGACCTCACAATTTTACAAACTATTTTCAACTTCACACCTCAACCTTGTAAACTTGACTCCTCAACTTTATAAACTTTCAAGTTTAACCGAGAAACACTAGTACAAAAATGATCATAAGGGGCGGTTAAAATGGACATAAGGGGCGGTTTTTGGACCGCCCCTAATGGCTGCGCACCTAATGCTATTTAGGATTAAGGGCGGTTTCATAAGGGGCGGTTTTAGAACCGCCCCTTATGCTGTGTCATAAGGGGCGGTTTTTGAACCCCCCCCTTATGTGATGCTTAAGGGGCTAAAGTACTGTTGCTGCTGATGCTGCTGATGATGAAGATCGAATCCAACTTGCAGATTATGTTTGGCTCCCTGAATGCTTGCAGGAATGTGGTTC
>BJCN01321074.1:0-12455 GCA_018326445.1 Flaveria brownii
TTCAATTTAAATACTGAGCCAACAGTAAACAAAACAAACAGCAGCAGCTATTTCAACCCAAATCAAAACCGATCAGCAGCAATTTCACCCAAAATCAGACCAATCAGCAGCAATTTCACCCAAAATCAGGCCCAATCAGAATGTCGGCGCCGGATTTTCGAAATCGGCGGCGGTGGCGGCAGTTTAGGGTTCGCCGGAACCCTAATCGGCGGCGGCGGCGGCGGCCGACTGCTGGGAGGGTGTCGCCGGAACCCTAATCGGGGTTTGGCGGCAGCTGGCGGCTGTTTAGGGTTCGCCGGAACCCTAATCGACGGCGGCGGCGGCTGTAGGAGGCAAAGGAGGGTCGCCGGAACCCTAATCGGGGTTGGCGACGGCGGTCGAGAGCTGAGGTGGCGTTGCCGGAGCTCTAATCGGCGGCGGAGGCGGCGGTCAAAGGCTGTTGACCGAGCGGCTGCAGTAAACCCTGATTAGGGTGTTCGGTGTTTGTCTGATTCTTCTAAGCAAGAGCCTAAACTGGCTCTGATACCAGTTGTTAGGATCAGATTGCTCAAACACGTGAATACACGAACACAAACACGAGAACACTAATCGAAATCAATAAACGAGACACGAGATTTATAGTGGTTCGGTTACGTTGTGTAACCTACGTCCACTTGGGGCAACTAGGGTTTTCTTTTATTCAGTGATGATATTACAAGTACAAGAGATATGTATATATACTAATCTAGACAATTAGGGTTACTTCCTAATTCTGTCTATAGTAAATACCGGGCCCATCGGGCCTACCCGAGATGGGTCGGAGCCCACAACATAACACAATCTAAAATGTTATGTTGAAAATTGACATCAGATGCTAAAACATGTATACTAAGCTAAAATGTCATGTGTTACTGCATTTAGTTTCAAAAACACCCAATTAAAAAACATTTAAAAAATAATAACATTAGAGAAACTTAAAAAAATTAACAATATTTGTTTATTTTTATTTTACTTTTTAATTTGTCTTCTATGACATGACGTATCATTAGCCCTTCATTCTACAAGTACTTGTTGATTTTATCGTGAGCTCTAAAATTAAGATCAAAGGGGACGGGTGCCAACAAAGATGAAATGTACAAGCCAGTGTTTGTTTTGGTTTTCTAGTTATTATATTATCTTTCAAATTTAATTCAATTAATATCCTCCTCTTATTTACTTTTCGTATCTTTTATTCAACAATATCATCATCTTCATCTTCCCTTACTAATAGCTCATATGGGAGACGTGAAGCACATAGTTCTAGCGAAGTTCAAGGATGGAGTCTCCCAAGAACCGATCGACGATCTCATCAAGGGCTACGCGAATCTTGTCAATCGAATTGAACCAATGAAGTCGTTTCAATGGTAACTTTTCACAATAGAAACTTTTGATCGATCAATATAACTTTATGAGTTGTATGCAAGTTCAATGATCTTACTTTACATGTTTTAAGTTTAAACTAACATTAATACGGGTGTGCATGAAACCAAACAACCAAACCATAACCAGAATAACTAACCAAACCGAAAAAACCGAGCCCAAATAAAAACCAATGGTTTGGGTTGAAGTTCTTTTAAAACCAAATTTTCGCTTGGTTTCGGTTCGGTGTTGACGGAAATAAAAACTAGAAAAACCAAACCTAACCATCGTATAACCAAACCCAACCGAACTCATAACCAAGCCAAACCAAAACCAAAAAAACTTAACCAAAACCGGGCAAAGTGTCTATATGTAATATTATATTAATAATGTATTAAAAATACTATATATTTATATTTTATGGATGGTAATTAATTCAAATGTCAAATAATTTATAAAAATATATAGATTATTTTTTAAGGTTAACATAGTATCGATTATCAAAACTGGATACAAAACAAAAGCCGAAGTGAACGGCGAAACCAGGTAAAAACAAGAAAATCCAAAACCAAAACTAAAACTAAAGTGAAAACCGTAACCAACGGTTTTAAAAACCCAAATACCAAAATATCGGTTTTATGTTAAAACCGAACCATGAGCACATCTATCTAACATCTTCATCCCTTTTGTGAAGCATTGGTTTCCGTTTACGCGTTTATCATCTTCAAAGTGAAAACCGTAACCAACGGTGTTAAAAACCCAAAGACCAAAATATCGGTTTTATGTTAAAACCAAACCATGCACGCCCCTATCTAACATCTTCATCCTGTTTGTGAAGCATTGGTTTCCGTTTACGCGTTTATCATCTTCAACCTTGAAACAATACAACTTTGATTTAGTACTAATCCATCATTATATGATTTTAGGTTTTGTTTGCTATGTATTGTATTTTCACAAATGTATGAATTTTGATTGGATTTGCACACATCAAAACATCAAGAGCGTCACCGCACTTGATGCGATGTAATTCCATTACGCGCATGTAATGCAATTTGATGTGGTTTGATGCGTGATGCCGCTAATGTGACACATTATGCAGTTGACAATTATTTGAGTAAATTAGACTATTAGTTGCCATGGTTTTGAGTTTTTCAAAATTGATCGAACAAAAGTGACTTTTGAAACAAATCTGAACATCGACTAAATAACTGCTTTAACAAATATGACCAAAGATGATGAGAATGTCTATATTTTAGCATTTAAAAGATAACAATTTAAACATTATTTATAAATAATTTTGTAAATCTATACTAATAAAGCAAAATAACTACCTGTCACATGAACATTTTCTAACATGTTCGCATCATCTCCACCTAGACACTACCTAAGATTGTCCACATGTTCTCACCATAATAAATTTACAATTTTTGGTAAAAAATTTGCTTTTAAAAAAACTTTCTTAATAAATGCTAATTAATACAATATTATTCATAACTTCTTTTTAGAAATATATAAGGTTTCATTGAAATACTTTAGTGAGACTTAATTTTATTAAAATATTATTTAACTTATAGCTAATCATTGTTAAAACTAAAATATCTAAAATTGTGTATAAAGAGTTTTATGAATATTTATGAATAATAAAATCTATTTTCTTTTTATACTATTATTTATAACTTAAATATGTTTATTATATATAAAATTTTTATTAATATGTTATCTATAACGTATATTATATTATATATACATATAATCTAAAATATATTATATTATACATACATATAATCTAAAATATATATTTTCTATTTTAACCTGTGTAACACACGAGTATCTAATCTAGTTCTTTTATATAACGAGTGCCTCAGGCATTAATCTTTGGGATCAACACGCATGGGAGCCCCTCTCACTTTATAGAACCAATTGTGCTTCTACTGATTTGTTTGAAACTGAAATCGAACATGTACTTTCACACATTGTGAATTTTGATTGATTAAATTCATTTATATTGTTCCTAATTTTCACATGCTTGTTTAGCTTCAAGATGAAATATAGTCTTAGTTTTATGAAACACACATTAAAAATCAATGGAAATTCAAGTTTTCTGTTTCAAAGATTACATCCTTGAAGACTTGTTACTCCTTTGACCTCTAATTCAATAAATTAGAAGTACAATCTCAAAATTTTTGATAATTTGGTCAACAATTTCCTAAATTTGGCCAAAATCTTGAAAAAAATTGGTGACAGGGGAAAAGAGTTGAGCGTTGAGAATCTGCATGAAGGGTTTACTCACGTGTTTGAATCAACCTTTGAAACCACTGAAGGCATTGCAACATATGTATCTCATCCGGCCCATGTTGAGTTTGCCACCATTTTCCTAGGTCATGCAGATAAAATTCTGGCAGTTGACTACAAACCTACATCAGTTGACCTATGAACGAGGGCTTTCATTATCTTATATGGTATTAGAGACTTAGTGTTCTTATACTATTATTCTAATAAGTGATATGTATCATAATGATGTTAAGTGTAATATTTGCTATGCATAAACTTATGAAGTATGAGACTTGTATCAACTCCTGTCAAAATAACAAAATTACTTATTTGATTATAGTAACCGTTACAAAATAGAAAATTTGGATTTTAGACTTTGTGAATTGTGATTTCATTTGCATGAGCATGCTATTTTGTTTTCACTCTTAACCTGCAGCTGCTAGTCTTCTTCATGTTGTTTTGTCTAGTTTTACTATTCCATCTTTGGAGTAGTAATTTTAGATTGTCTGGATATGGTTTTTAGTTTTTGATAACTGACTAAATGACTAACAGTTAAGTTTGTTTTATTTTTATTTTTTATAATAAATTTCAACATAAGTTTGATTTTTTACAATCCGTATGGGTGTATGTGATGTCACATGTGGTCGGGATGTGTGCACCTATACAAGACATATATGTTCTAACGAAGATTATAGAAGTTATATAGGTTCTATACAAGGCATATAGGTTACAAAGAGCCTTACGAATCGTATGCAAGTATACAAGTCATATAGTTCTTGGACTATACGAATCGTAAAAGAACATGATTAAACTAACATGACATGGGTTCTTGGGCTATGGTCTAATAAATCAATGTTACAAGTAACATCATTAAATCATAAACCTGATCTATGGTCTAAAAAATCAAAGTTACAAGTAACTTCATTAAATCAGAATTAAACACCCAAGTAAGTAAATAAAATTTGGAACATGGGACTGGTACACCGGTTTGACTTAATAAACCACAAGTTACATAGGTAAACGATCGTTTACCTTTATTGGTCCTTGTGCATATAATTTCTCAGCTACCTATATGACAAGACATTAACGACGAGCTATAAACTGCAGTTTACCAATGCAATAGTCGTTTCCATTAATGACAAGACATCAATTTCTCAGCATTCATAAAGACTTGAAAACCTTTAAAATCCTATTTTGTATATCATAAGTATCATTTGCAATTAACATTTGATAATTTGGTCACAATTTCCTAAATTTGGTCTAAATCTTGAAAATTTTGCTGACGGGGAAAAGATGTGAGCATTGAGAATCTGCATCAAGGGTTCACTCATGTGTTCGAATCATCTTTTGAATCCATTGAAGGCATTGCAACATATATATCTCATAGTTCATAAAATTTTTTTTCTACAAAGATACAAATGAAAAAACAAGTTGAGTGAAGAATTCAGATGTGTCAGAGTCCACTTTAACTAGAAACACCATGAAAATTGAATTTCATGTTGAAATTTAACGTTAAAAATGTAAAGTATCATTAACAATCTAAAATGTCATGTTAAAAATTGATATCAGATGCTAAAACATGTACAAATAAGCTAAAATATCATGTGTTAGTGCCATTAAGTTTCAAAAACACCCAATTAAAAAACATATAAAAAATAAGCATACCATACCCATATTTAACATATGAAAAAACATGATTTTTCATGTAATTTTTTTCAAATATATAACGTCTTATAAAAAGTTACGTTAGTAAAACTTAAAAAATTGAATGATTTCTATTTTACCGCTCAATCCCTTTCAATTTGTCTCTTGTGACATGACGCGTCATTAGACTTTCACTCTACAAGTACTTGTTAATTACCGCACAAGTTATAATTTTTTTCAACATCAACTTTTTACTATTAAGTATCACATGATCATTTATTTACGTTTACATATCATCTAATTACTTTCATTTGTAAGAATCTGACCCTATATTATATTTTATAAGAGATAATCTTCAATATCATTAGCCTGTGGACAATTCATATTTTAAATATATTTTTTCGAAACAACTCATGCACTTATCTAACATACTACTAATTATACACCACAATTAACTTACACCAACCAACTATAAACAATCGAATTATCGACGTTAAGACGAACTTCATCATTTTAACTTTAACTAACTTTATCTTGACTTTTAAAATTAAGATCAAAGGGGACGGGTGCCAACAAAGATGAAATGGACAAGCCAGTGTTTGTTTTGGGTTTTTAGTTTTCATATTATCTATTAAAATCTAATTCAATCAATATCCTCCTCTAATTTACTTTTTGTATCTTTTATTTAGCAATATCCTCATCTTCATCTTCCCTCACTAATAGCTCATATGGGAGACGTGAAGCACATAGTTCTAGCAAAGTTCAAGGATGGAGTATCGCAAGAACAGATCGACGATCTCATCAAGGGCTACGCGAATCTCGTCAATCGAATTGAACCAATGAAGTCGTTGCAATGGTATCTTTTCACAATCGAAACTTTTGATCGATCAATATAACGTTATGAATTGTATACAAGTTCACTGATCTTACTTTACATGTTTTAAGTTTCATCTAATATTAACATGGATTTGCATGAAACCAGAATAAGCAAACCGTAACCAGAATAACTAACCAAACTGAAAAAACCGAGCCCAGATAAAAACCAACAGCTTGGGTTGAAGTTCTTTTAAACCAAATTTTCACTTTGGTTGCGGTTAGGTGTTGACGGAAATAAAAACTAGAAAAATCAAACCTAACCATCGCATGACCAAACCCAACCGATCTCGTAACCGAGCCGAATCAAAACCAAAAGAACTGAACCAAAACCGAACAAAGTGTCTATAGGTAATATTTTATTAATGATTTATAAAAAATATTATATATATATATATATATATATATATATATTATGGATGATAATTTATTCAAATGTCAAATAATTTATAAAAATATATAGATTATTTTTAAAGATTAACATAGTATCAATTTTAGAAACTGGATACAAAATAAAAGCTGAAGGTGAATGGTGAAACCGGGTGAAAACAAGAAAATCCGAAACCAATACCAAAAGTAAAGTAAAAACCAAAACCAAACGATCTTAAAAACCTAAAGACCAAAATATTGGTTTTATATTAAAACCAATTCATGCGCACCCCTATCTAACATCTTCATCCCTTTTGTGAAGCATTGGTTTCCACTTATTGGGTTATCGTCTTCAACCTTGAAACATTGCGACTTTCATTTGGTACTAATCCATCATTATATGATTTTAGGTTTTGTTTGCTATGTATTGTGTTTTTCACAAATGTATGAATTTTGATTGGATTTAAACACATCAAGAGTATCACCGCACTTGATGGGATGTAATTCCATTACGCGCATGTAATGGAGTTTGATGTGGTTTGATGAGTGATGTTGTTGACGTGACACATTACGCAGTTGACGAGTATTTGAGTAAATTAGACCATTAGTTGCAATGGTTTTGAGTTTTTTAAACCTGATCGAACAAAAGTGACTTTTGGAACAAATTTAATAATCCACTGAATAACTGCTTTAACAAATATGACCATAGATGACGAGAATGTCTTATATTTTAGCATTCAAAAGATAACAATTTAAAACATTATTTACAAATAATTTTATAAATCTATACTAATAAAGCAAAATAAACAACTATCAATCAAAAGGTTATTTTCTAACAGTACCCATCATCTCCATCTAGGATTGGCCACATTTCTCATCATAATAAATTTATAATTTTTAGTTAAAATCTTAATTTCAAAAAAGTTTCCTTAATAAATGCTTATTAATACAATATTAATCATACCTTCTTTCTATAAATATATAATGTTTCATTGAAATACTTTAACAAGACTTAATTTTATTAAAATATAATTTAATTTGTAGCTAATCATTGTTAAAACTAAAATTTCTAAAATTGTATATAAAGAGCTTTATGGATATTTTTGAATTATAAACGGTTTTTATTTTAATACTATTGTTTATAACTTAAATATGTTTGTTATATTTAAAAATTTTATTGATATGTTATATATAACATATATTACATTATACATAATCTAATATATATATATTTTATTTTAATTAGTATAACACACAGGTACATAATCTAACCTAGTTTTTTTATTAAATTGTCTCGTGCATCAACTTTTGGAGTCAAAACACATGGGAGCCCCACTCGCTTTATATAACCAATTGTGCTTCTACAGATTTATTTGAAACTGAAATTGGAACATGTACTACACACATTTTGATTGATTAAATTTATTTATATTATTTATATTGTTCCCAAATTTAACATCCTTGTTTAGCTTCAAGATGAGATATAGTCTTAGTTTTATGAAACACACTTTAAAAATCAATGGAAATTCAAGTTTTCTGTTTCAAAGATTATATACTAGTTTAATAAATTAGAAGTTCAACCTTAAAATTTTTGATAATTTGGTCAATATTTTTCTAAATTTGGTCAAAATCTTAAAAAATTTGGTGACAGGGGAAATGAATTGAGCATTGACAATCTGCATCAAGGGTTTACTCATGTGTTTGAATCAACCTTTGAAACCACTGAAGGCATTGCAATATATGTATCTCATCCAGCCCATGTTGAGTTTGCTACTGTTTTTCTGGGTCACGTGGATAAAATTGTGGCCGTTGACTACAAGCCTACATCAGTTGACCCATGAACGAGGGCTTTCATTATCTTACATGGTATTAGTAGCTTAGTGTTCTTATACTATTATTTTAATATGTATCATAATGATGTTAAGTGTAATATTTGCTATGCATAAACTTATGAAGTATGAGAAACTTGTATCGACTTCGGTCAAAAATAAAATTACTGCAAACTTATGAAGTATGAGAAACTTGTATCGACTCCGATCAAAGTAATAAAATTACTTATTTGATTATCGTATTTGGATTTTAGACTTTGGTGAATTTTGATTTCATTTGAAGAGCATGTTATTTTGTTTAAACTCTTAACCTGCTGCTAGTGTTCTTCTTGTTGTTTGGTCTAGTTTTACTATTCCATATTTGGAGTAGTAATTTTAGATTGTCTGGATATGGTCTTTAGTTTTTGATAACTGACTAAATGACTAACAGTTAAGTGTGTTTTATTTTTATTTTTAATAATAAATTTCAACATAAGTTTGATTTTTTCTTTTATGTTTTTATATATCACCATGTCTAGTTTTTGAGTTCATGTTTACAATCCTGTTACTTTGTTTGCTCATTCTATAGTTAAACTGTTACATTTCCTAAATTTTTGTACGATAGATTAACTTACTAAAGAATGAATGCATAATCATAAAGTTGATAATAAAATATTTGTTAAAATAAGAGAACAACATAATTTCTATGGAAAGTATGGTTAGACAACGCTGGTCAACAAGTCAATACTTAAGTGGTAAATTTCTAATACTAGGTAGATAACCAACGGCGCGTTGCGCCTCTTATCACACAATGGTGATCATAAGGCTCAGAATGTGTGGCTTGTTGTGGCTGCAAATTGTTGTTTGCCGCGCCAAAACAACGAAGTCACACCTATTTTTTTATCATCATCGCCTTTAAATCGTCATGAGAAATTGTAACTGATTAGAAGCCAAACAAGTCACCCTCTTTTTCTGCCTTTATAAACAAAATGGGGGGTGGGGTATGCAAACATTAAAACCTTTGTAGTCAAATAATAAAACCGAAGAAAACAAACTGCAGACCAAGTTTGTTTTTTCGTATATAGGTCATCCGAGGAAGCATATCAACATGTCAAAGAACACATGATGCACCAAACAATATACCCAACAGAAACATCATCTCATATGAACACATGCCCTGCCCCAGATGAGATCGTTATAAAAGTTGGCTGTTAGAACAAACTATCGAGTGAAATGAGCTCAAGCTCAGTCTCAGATGAGATCGACATGTATGTTTCCCAACAATAACCAAACTCATAGTCAGTTTTAAAAGAGATATCACAATCATCGACATAAGTATGTTCCACTGACTATCATCATCGACTCTTTCACCAACCAAAGCAATAGCAAGTATCAGATGAGGAACTCCTTGTCATCACCGACCAAACGACCTTAACTTACCCAAATAAAGGACAAACCGACCGAAACCAATGTTTCAGATTCAGTAGCTCAAGGCGGCGATGGCCGAGGTTCGACGCTACAAGGAGACCCAATCATCAACACCGACAACGAACATCAAAAACAACAAAACAGAGTTCTGAAAACCTTAAACAGGTTTTGGAGCGACAAGGTGAGAAGAGGGCAACATATGCTGTCGAACCAACGCCATAAACACCAAAGGAGACCTGAGGGAGGCGCTGACACCACCGGCGGCTGGCGTCGAAGGCGGCAGATCTAAGCCGATTTAAATACGAACCGCCATCCACAGTAGCTGCGAGACACGACTCCACCGGAGACGCCACCGACAACATAGATCCCTCGTAGTTGGCGGTCGGCTATCGGCTGTCGGCGGTGGGCGGTCGGCAGAAGCCGCGGTCGTCGCCCCCCCTCTCTAGAATAAAACGGGAGGGTTAAACCAGAGGGACAATATGTAGGTTTCTCCCCCCTTTTGTATCTGTATAAAGACATTTGAAGAAGGGGTAAAATGTAAATATTCCAAACTATTGTGGCCATAACGTTTGACGTGTGTCCCACTTGCTTTTCAAAGTGGGTTAAACGTATCAGTTGCAGGAGCACGTGTAAGAAGGAGGATGTAAGAGGACAGATTAGTGGATGCAGGTGATTGACCAAGTAAATCACTCTCATCTTGACCTTAGATATCAAAACAAACGGTGAAGATTTCAAAGTTTACTATTCATTCCCCTTCTCTTTTAATATAGAGTATAATTAAGTAAGATGAATTCAAAGCCAAGTATATATGATGTAAGAACTTGAATTGTTTCTTATAGGTTTCAAATAATACAATATTAAGAATTGTCTTTATTAATAAACAAAAATGTGGCGCTTAATACGACATGATTATATAATTTGTGTTAAATCCAGAATTCCTTCATATTATAATTTTTTAATCTTGTATATAATGTAGTTATTGAAATTTTGAAAAACAAAAATAATAATAATAACAATAACTCGAATAACATATATTCAAAATGCTTTTAAATAAGCTCTGGACAAGTCAACCCAGTTTAGTCCAGTCAACTTATTCATTTCTTCTTTAAGTCCTCCGTTATACGTAAGACTACATAGGATCTTTACTTTTCCAAACGTCACTTACACTTATACTAGTTGTGTAAGTCCACGATCATATGGGTGTATGCGACATCACATGTGGTCTGGATGTGTGCACCTATACAAGACGTATAGGTTCTATACGAAGATCTAAACGAGGTGTAAAAGAAAATGATTAAATAACATGACATGGGCAGCTTTGTTGGTTGAAATAAGAATACTCGTATAACATTATACGAGCCATATAGATAGTATCAAATGATCATTTTGGTGTGCCTTTACAAGCGGTAACATCTCGTATTTTCACGGGTTTAATCATTTAAAATAATAAGAATAATAATAATAATAATAATAATAATAATAATAATAACAATAATAGTTTAAATATAAAAATAATAATAATAACTAATAATAATGATAATAAATAATAATAATAATAATAATAATAATGATAATAATGATAATAGTAATAATAATAATAATTAGTAATAATAAAAATAACATTAATAATAATAATAATAATAATAACAATAATGAAGTCCAGGGGTGATTCCTGTAATTATCAAACTTAAATAAAGTATTGCGCATAAAATAATAAAAATTCAAATTGCAGGGACCATTATTGTAAATATTTAAAAAATTACAACCCAACCCCCCGGCCCCTCTTCTTCCCCCGCGAAATTCCGGCGACCGGACGGTGACCGCCGGCCGCGGCACCGGCGACTCCAAATCCCCTTAAAAACCGGTCTTGTGAACCCCAAAACGCACCAACACAATCGTGGGTCCATTTGGAACTTGTCAAAACACTTTAAATCGAGCAAAAACATCCGGATTTCACGTAATGGGCCACTAAATTAACCCACTAAAACGTGTCTATCAAAACCCACTCAAACATTAATAATTGCCTAAATTAAACACATATAAACGATCATCTAGTCATTTCTAAGCAATCACAACTCTCAATTTCATCTGAAACAAACGGGAATATAGGCATTGATCTTCATCTTTTCGCGAACCTGCAACTCAACTCAATCCTCTGTATGAGCAGTCTTAATCAAAATTGATTGAGGGCTTTCATTCCTCGTCACTACACGAAGCTAACCTCAAGATTAATTGAATTATAATCAACCTTTGAACCTCGAACAAACACTCCCTCAGTCGCGGCTATTCCCTCGATCTGTGGCATCGACATCAAGCTCAATCAGGTAGTTTAAACCCATTAACAAACTCGATTTTACTTAGGGATTAAAAGCCCTAAGGTTAATTGAATTGAAACACACGAATCCTTGTCCAATTTGGATCAATCGAAGTCTAGGGTTTATGGATTTGGGGGCGGTTTGAATCGAATGGTTTTAACATTTAAAAACCAGGATATTATCACGATTACATGCATGGTTCAATGGTCCCTGCGCTCCATACCCTAGGGGAGGTCCCGGGTTCGACCCCGGCAGCCCCCCCTTTTTTTCTTTCCTTTTCTTTTCTGATTTTTTTATTTACTTATTTAACCTTTTTTAAATTCTGAAAAATTTCTAAAATTATTTTAAAAAATTGCAGAATTTATTTAAA
>BJCN01321088.1:0-12325 GCA_018326445.1 Flaveria brownii
GTGTTATGAGAAATGGAAATTATAGCTATGTTTGTGCAAAACAGATAACAAGCAAAACTGTAAAGATGTAGACTAATATCTGTATTTCAATTGCATCAAGTCTGTTCATTTATAATCCCTAATAAAAACATAAGCCCTCAAAAAACAGTGATAAAAAAAGTTGAATAATATAAGTCAGCATATCATTTAAACAGGCTAAAGCCAAGGCTAAAGCCAAAAATGTAGTCAAAAGTTTAAAAAAAATTATTAAATGTGGATCATATAAAATAGTAGCTATTATCAAATAACCTAAACTCCTATTCTACATCAGAAGAGACAACCAGCAATTAAAGCTATACGACTACAGATTAATATTGTAAGAGGGATAAATCTCTAAATTGTAACTGTAATTTGTTTGGATCTAAGTTAAACTATGCAATGAGAAGATATGTGAAGATCTTACCACAAAATGCATCAGGGAGCTCGTCAATTCTTTGTGGTTTCCATTGCTCCATAATCCTCCTAGGAATTTCCATGGGATCATCCACAAACTCTTTCATCTTCCATCCTCCATGGTGGTCTGTAAGTGTAACCATATTCTCTTTTACCACAAATTCCATAATAGGTTGAGCACCAATCGCACTGTACCGCCCCTAACAGCCCAGTTAAACAGGTATAAATCAGCACCAGCAAGAAAATGAATGATCATTCTTAGCAGAAAAATCACTGAGCCGCATAGACGTATAAAGATATCAACATGATTCTACTAATCAAATGCATACATCCAAGTACTAAGCCTTGCAACCTTTCTGACAAACAAACTACGCTGTACAACAGTTAGGGTCGTTTGGTAGCCTTTTAATGGTCTTTAAGAGGCTACCTTTTAATGGTTAATAGGTGACCTTAATGCTGAATGGTTAAGAAGTACCATTAAGATATTACCTCTTAACCATTCAGCATTAAGTTAAGAGGCTATTGACCATTAAGAGGTAGCCTCTTATTGACCATTACTCTTTTCCAATTCCACAAAACTACAAAATCAAAAGGTTGCATGAGCTTCTAACTTTCCTAATAACAGAGCCTTGCAACAACAACTAAATTCTCAACAACAGAATCCACACATTTTCAAATCAGCATCCAATTTCAATAGCAATCAATATTGAATTACTAAGTTACTAAAACCATTGGTGCTTACAACACTGGAATCCCCTAAGCCAGGCTCAACAGACTCAAACAAAAAGCTCGGCGCATCGTGATCGTCTTCCTTAACCAGACATCTGTAAGCCATAACAGGAGTCAAATGATCGGAAAATATCAACCGGTACAACGGAATCAAATTCCCATGCTTCGCAGCTTCCCTGAACTTCACCGCATGATCAACTGCAACATGATCAACTGCAAAAACATATTCCGCAAACGAAGCAATTAACAAATGATCAAAATAACTAAAGCTATCAATGTTTCATCGTGTTAATACGACCCTAACTATCAGATCACTTAACAATTAATGGAAGTTTGAGAGTACCTGATACGGTTGGAGATTGAACGGAGCATTTGAGAGTGAAGAAGCGAGAGGCGGAGGTGCTGTGGCGGAGCGCGGCGGAGGGAGTGAAGAACGAGGCGCCGGTGCGGACGGCGGACGGGCAGAGGTAGGGTGCTAGAGGGCGGTGGACGATGGTGGTTAGGGTTTCCATTGATGGTTTCACAGCAGTTGGAGGAAGGTCTCCAAGGTATGAAGGTTGAGTTTCGTCTGTATTTATAGATTCTCTTGACGAATTTGGCGACGAAAACACGATATTATCATTAGACTGTTTAATTGTTTTATTAGGAAATATTGTTAGTCGAGCCAGAGAAAATGGTCTCTGAAGATACTGACCACCACTTATATCTCCCAGACCCTACTCTTAATGGGACATGCTGGGTATGTATGTTTGTTTGTTTATTAGAAAATATTGTTAATTAAGTTAACTCGTATATTATACGGGTTAGATATAAAAAAATTAAATATAAGAAAAAAAACATAAATGGTTCATGTAATTTGATCAGATTACATGATTGGTCCTTAAATTTTAAAAAATATAAAGTTAGTCTAAATTTTTATATAGTCATTGCAAATTTGATCTTCAAATTATATAAAAGTGCAAAGTTAGTTCAAACTTTTATACGTGTGTTGCACTTTTGATCCCTTAAATTAAATTCAAAAGTTGGTTCAAAATTTACGAAATGCATAATGAATTTAATGCAAGTGACCAAACATGCATTGTTTTCACAAAAGTTTAGACTATGTTTGGGATCAATCATGCAATTTGATTAAACCACAATGACCATTTATGTAATTTAATATATGTTAATTACCAACTCTTAGAACATTCACAATCCATCCATCTATCTAATCATTATAATTACACTAAAAAACATTACTTTTTTTTCTCTTCTTTCTAATTAAATAATATTTTTTTCATGCCTTTATTATTATTTTTTCTTTCTCATCCACTCACAGCCACTTTAAAAATACTAAAAAATTACGAGGTTGTATCGTGTTTCCCTAAATATGAGGAAACAATATACAACCCCCATAAATTATTCATCTCCTTTATTCATAACTACTTACATCATCCCCTATAATATAGGGTACTCACTTGCATAAAAATTAGGTACAGGCTGTGAATGCTCTTATGTGCTTTAGAGTTTGTACATTAAGCTTTATTGAGTTGTACTTGATATTGGTTTCTTTCTTCTTCTTTCTTTTATTTAGTTTTTTTACTTTTAACCACATCACTTTCACATCTTTCACAATTTAACCCGAATACATTTTCACTTTCAACTTTAATCACTTTATATTTTTCACTTTTACAATTACGTTAAGTTCTAAATTTTATGAGTTACATACCGCAACGTACATGTGTGGTTCAAAATTCTCACATTTATTTTTTCCCTTTTAACTGCCAGACGCAACATGTGGATACTAAATCAACTTAGTTATTACTATGGTTAACCCTTTAGGGTTTTCAAGTATGGCTGATGGTGGTGTGACATTGGTGATACTTGGTATGATTTTACACCCCTCCGCAACACGGGAGCTTGATACTAGTTTTCTCTAAATATAAGAGTAAATTACACGGAAAGTCCCTAGGGTATGCACGTATTGCAACTTTAGTCCCCATTTTTAATAAATTACAGATGCGGGCTGAACTATGGCAAAAGTGCATAATGAAGTTCCTAACACTAATAAAGGTTAAGTTTTCCTGTTAATTATTTACAAAGACTAGAATGCCTCTTTTTATCTTCTTCTCCACATTCAACACCCACCACCGCATCTACTCTCAACCCACCACCGCCTCTACCCTCAACCAACCACCACCGCCACCTCTACCTTCAACCCCCCACTGCCATTGCCTCTACTCTAAACCCACCACTGTCGCCGCCTCTACCATTAACCCACCACCGCCATCGTCACCTGCATTCTCAACCCACCACTCCCCTCTATCATCTTCTTCAACTTTATCACTCACCCTAACCCACTACCACATCCAACTATCAGCCCGCCACCACCACCTTAAACGACAACTCACCCCCGCCCTCTTGGTTACATCACAAGGTAAAAGTGAAACCGAACACTATTGATTCATAGATCTGATTCGAATATGTCATCATTGTCACATTGCTAACATGGGTGGTTCTATGATTATACATCAATGGCAATAAAAAATGTTATTTTGGGATTTGAGAAGATGGTGACATGCGGTGGCTGATGCTACAATGGTGTGGAGTAGGTGGGTGGTGGTGGGTTAAGGGTGCAGGTTGCTATGATGGTGTGTTAATGGTAGGGTGGAGACAACCATGGTGATGAATAAGATGTGAAGGGTTGACGATTTTATGGTGGAGGAGGTGATGGAAGATGGTGGAGATTGGTGGAGTTGGAGGATGGTGGTGGTTGGTGGTGGTGTAGGGTGAGTGATGGAGATGAAGAAGATGATGAAAGGGTGTGTGAGTAGGTTAAAAATGTAGAAGATGATGATATAGGTTACTTTGAGTAATTTTATTTTAAAAGTAATGGTATTTTGGTTTTTTTACATAGACTTAACTGATCAAGTTAAGTTTTGTTAGTGTTAGGGACTGTGATCGTGTACTCTTGGCATAGTTCAAGCTCGCATATGTAATTTATTGAAAGTGGGGACTAAAGTACCCCATGGATTGTCCGCGTAATTTACTCTAAATATAATGATAATTTATTGATTACAAAACGATATTTTAAGATAATATGTGAATTAAATTACGTAAGAGTAAATATTATAAGTAATAAAAAATGATATCAACTTTTTAGAACTTTTGCTTTTAAATTTTTTTGGCTTTTTTCAAAAGAATTAAACATTTTGTTTTAAAATAAACTAGTTTATAAAAATGCCATTTTTAAAAAAATTTCTTATTGTAAGTTTGTAACTCACTAACTCCCAATTTTAATTATGTTTTGTTTATTAAAATTTTACTTTTTTAAAAACACTAACTTAAAATATTTCATATTTTTAAAATTTTTTGATGTTTTAAAAAAAATCTCTTATGCTATAAAATTTTGTTTCTCTAGAAATAATATTAATAAAAAAATTTGAGGGTTTAATGATGATAATCATAGATGGATGCAACATATGTCTAGGGGGTCCTACCCCCCCCCCCCCCCCCCCCGAGTTTTTTTACCTATATGATGTTGAGAAAAATGTTTACTAAAATGGGTTATTTGGAAAATATTTATCAAAATAAGTGTTTTTTTTATTTTTAACTAATCCATTCTAATTCTTTTCTTTCTATTATTTAATATATCAACGTCTTACCTTTCATTGTCCCTCAATCAATTCATTATGGTTCTTTTTATATTTTAACTAACTTAAAATAATTATTTTTTATATTATAATCAGAACATGGTAAATGCAACAAAAGAATCATTTATATAGCTTTAAAAATAAAATGATAGGCATAAAAAAAACTAAACGAACATCAAAACTCAGAGATCTATGTCAAATACAATAAAATTACCAAATGAAGTTGACTCATTTGATTATTTTTATTTAAAACAATTTATATAATTAGTATTTACTATTAATTTTTACTAAACTATAGAATTATATTTTTTACTAGCTTTTCAAGTTTTGATTACTTACTAATATTTCTATACTAACATTTCTTATGTTCTTTTTGTTTTTTTACCTTTTGATGCTAATTTTTTCTGGGTCCTGTACGATACACTTCCAATCTCATTATGCAACATAATCCAAACACATAATTTTATGTTGCATAATGATACTGGAAGTGGCCAATACAAATGCCGGAAAAAATTGGCATAAAAAGGTAAAATGACAAAAAGAAGATAAAAAAAGTTAGTATAAAAATATTAATAAATAATCAAAACTCAAAAAACAAGTAAAGAAAGAAAAACATAATTTTATAGTTTAATAAAAATAAGACTAAACTACTAATTATATAAGTTATTTTTAATAAAAGTAATAAAATGGGTAAATATGTAATATTTATGTTCAATAAAGCAAATATATGTAATTAAATGTAATATTAATGTTAATAAAGTAGATATATGTAATTAAACTTTTACTTTGGGCATATATGTTATTAACTAAATTTACAAGGGGATATATGTGATTAAAAATTTAAGTTGGGTATATATGTAAAATGAATTTATAGAGGAATATATGTAATTAATGAATTTTAATACCAAAAGAATTATATAGCTTTAACTAAAAAAATACCTATTGTAATACAATGACAGAACTAGATGTTTTACTTGATGATCATCATAAAGTTTGCTTTTCTACCGATTACAACAAAAAGATACATATCATGTTTCTAAAAATTGTAGTCATTAGAGGGTAACAGATCCTTTAGATTCTGCACTAGTTCCGTCACTGGTAGGAGTTTTGCTCTGCTGTTGTGTATCATGCACCAATGACAAGCTCAATTTGAAACCTTTTTATGGTCAAGTGCACTATGGCAACAATCTGTAATAAGAGAGTATTATGGGCTTTTTAAATGAAAACATATGAGCAGTATGATAGTTAAAAACACTGATTCCTAACCTTTACAATTAACTTGAAATGTAGTATAAGCTTTGATGGTTGAATTTTACTGAAGACAGTTCCTAAAGAAACGAATTCCCTGAAACAAAGAAACTGAGCGGTTATTATACTAGACAAGTGGACATAAATGGCATACTGGATCATATACACAATATTAGTTAACAAACAAGAACAAGTATAAAAGTTATTTTTGTACCTGCAATGCAAAACTGATGTCTGCTTCATCTACCTGCAAAGTCACTCTTCTTAATTTATCATCTCTAGATTGACCAAGTTTTAGGATTCCCTACAAAATGACAGCAATTTGTGAAAATTTGCTACAAACAAGACGATTTATTTTGAATATATAGTAGATAATAAAGGTGTTGGTGGTTACCTGATCACCTAGCACTCTACACATGCATGTAAGTTCCATTATACCAACGGGTGGTATCAATGTTGATTTACAGATATCAATATAAAACTTGTTTAACTGTAAAATAACTTATTTTGATCAGAAAAATGGATAAATATAGAATCATAGATTACAATTCATCTTGTATCATGGTTCACGAAAAATGATATAAATATGACGTACCCATGAGTTCACTTAACGGGTTCTCACAGTTAATAAAAAAATTTGTTGATATAACTATAATACTATACCTCTCCTATTGTTGTATCCTTCTTTCCTTTACGGAAAAGCTTCACAGCTGAACAGAGTACAATCTACACAAGAGAGGGTAGGAAATTAGTTTTAGTGTTTTACTTCAAAGAAAAGACTGGGTTGACCCACTAACCTTGTTTTGACAATACATAAATAACAAATGTGTTAAACTGTTAATTATGGTTACAATGCAATACTGAAATAAATAGTATTCTAGATCTTCAAATGAAAGGGTTAATACTTTGAGCTATTTTCAACCCAATTGACCTATTTAACCCGTTGACTTTTTAGCTACATATTTTGATTCGACCCCTATTGATAGATAAAACACATCCAAACCGACCTGTTTATGTGTAAATGGGTCAAGACCATCACCTTGAAATGTAACTGTTTAGCAAGATGACTTTGATTTTAATGGTAGGAAAATGGTACCTGTTGATGTTGTGGGAGGGACTGTATAGTGTCAACTATTGGCGATTTGTAAGCCCTTGACAGAGCAATAGCCATATGATCAACCCTCACCTACAACACATTTAAGTAGAAACAATTAGATAACTATTTAAAACAAATTTAAATGTGGAGATTATTAAAGGAATCATTACACACAAAAGAAACTAAAATGGTGATGTGTAGTCATCTCAAATCACAAGTGAGAAATTTCATGATCCAGTTGATCAATACTAAACATCATATGGTGACTATTACATAGATACTCCACAAATCTAGAAACAAGCTTACAAATTATATTTTCAATCTAATAAAATGAAATTAAAATCATAAGCTATTTAATGATAAAATTACCATGGATGTCAAAGTTGAAGTGCAGGTTGATTCTCTGATCTCAGATTCAAGCATCTCAATTGCACCCCTAGAAACCAAGAATAAAATTCAAGATGAATTTCTGCCTTGAAGAAATTAAGAGAATTTGTAGGCTATGAGACGATTATAAATAATTTTAAAAGATGCCAACCTGCAGATACCAAGAGCTTTTCTCATATCTCCAGATGCTGCAGCTACTTTCTGCATATGTTCAAATGGTGTGTTTTTAAATAATAAAATTTATAACACCTTCAACTTTTTTATTGTTTGAAGACACATGAATCAAATGTAATTAGATAATATTGAGGTAAACTCACTCGTGCACAGAGTTCCAGTGCTTGTGGCTGGAAAACAGTGCAAGGAAGTACCTGATGGAACAAAACACGAATAATATAAATATTTTTCAACAGAAAATGTATAGTACTAAACAAAGTATAAAGTAAAAGCCGTGAAATTGTTAATATTGTCTAGTAAAGTAACTGAAGAGAAGACCATGAATGCTTACCATCAGCCGTTGTTTGAGAATGATCATGATTTGATCCATGGAGTAGGCTCGAAAAGACACAACTATTGGTTTACCTAGCATAAGAAAATTAAGAGACCTTAAATTAGTATGACACTAGAAAATGGCATATCCATTGTCTCCTTCCTAGTTAAGCTGTGAGAAAATGTATATAATTCAAAATGTAACAAAAACAAGAAGCAGGGTGTGTATGTAGAGTGTAATTGAGAGAACATAATACTCACAGTTTAGAGACTGTAGTTTTGGGAGAAAACGGTCTGCTAAGTCAATTGCATTAGCTATACCTGTAAAAGAAGTTAGTATGAGGAATTTTATAAAAATAAATATATGTATACAATGAATCAAGTTCAAATACAATCTGACAAGCTTACCTATCAATATAACTTTTGAAAATGGCAATGTTGTTAGCATAAATAGATCATGAAGCACCACTCGGTCCTTAGTAATCAAGTAATCCAGCTCATCAGCTATAACCAACCTGTATACAACTCATGTATTAAAGATAGTGTATTGAAAGCAGCTAAATATTCAATCTCATCACAGATCGAGATGTTAACAAAAATTAATAGCTGATTTTATATCCTTGTGTATGTGTTATGGGGTATAAAGTACTGCATCTTACATCATTTTTGTGTCAGGTAGCCTCTGCTTTTGAGAATACAATTGCTGAAGTTGTCTTAGGGGTGTAGAACGACCATTGGCTTTCTTATTTGGTTTACTTTTTTCAAGTATCTGCGAAATGGATGAAATTTTGAGCATGATGTTGCTTACAGATGAGTCTATGCATATTAATTTCATCATAAATTTTCACCTTGTCAAAAATTTCTGATGTGCTTGATAGAGAAGTACAATTTATAGCCAAAATATCTGGCAGTTGGCCACCTATCTGTTAACAATAACCATGGTTCCATGAGATAACTGAAAGTAGTGCACAAAATAACTAAAAAAAACAATAAAAGACCAGTGAGCATGTGTTAAGAATACTAAAAACATGAACTGCTTAAAGAGTGCAAGTAAACAGGCATTTTAACACAAATGCATTGTTTATTCTTTTGGTGACTGTTGATTTTCTGGGAAACAGTAACTTAGGTGCAAACAGATAACTAGTAAAGAGCTTCCAATACTCAAAATGTTCTTCCTAATGTATATGCACCACGGCCATAACCCAATACAGCTATGAACCTAAAATGCAGGTTGGGCTCAACCTTTTTGGAGGCCTAAAGCAAATTTAAAATTGAGGTTCTTTCATCAAAAGATATAATTTGCATAGAATTTAACATACGGGAATATGTGACACACATTTTTGTATACGATTCCTAAAAGCAAACAATCGCACATATGATAGTTGAGTGCATTTTAGTGAAACGAAACCCTTTTAATTATAATGATTATTTGCTCTTTTTGTCAAAACCTAAATAAACGAAGTTAAACACTAACTAGGAGCCCTTAAGTACATACGCCTCGAGCCTCAACTAATTGTTTTGTTCAATCAAGTCACCCATACTAAATGACCTACATTCTAAAGCAATACATAATAATGAATTCACTATTTCCATTAAGACACTTCAAATCAGCATTCTAAATTAACAATCAAGCTGACTAAATCACCTCTTTAGCCCAAACAGCCAAACAGCCCTTCACATTATCCACTGAAAGTGATTTTCCAGTCCCTGGACATCCACAAATGTACAAGCTCCCAGCCTTCTCTTGCTCAATAGATTGCTTGCAAAACTCCACTATTCGTTTCTGTTCATCCTCACGGCACACAATCATAGATGGCGCTGTGGATACATGCAATGCCTCCTTCACCGCACTTAACTGCTCCAAATCTACATCAAATAAAGACACATTTCAACAGAACACCAAAAACAATTAAACCACACGCATCCACTCACACAGATTGAAATCGCACAATTCCGATTTCAAATCATACAATTCTAGAATAAAATAGCATCAAACAAACCTGTCGGATTCCAGATCGGTTTATCCAGAAAACTATCCAACAACTTCTTCTTCGGAGAATTCCTCATTTTCATTAAAACACCACCAACACCAGCTTCAACCTGCAAATAACACTCGTAGAGTTGAAAATCACCGTAACAATAAGGTGCTGTAACTAATCGATTGATGCAAATGAAATATCAAAAAGCATCATGTAAAAACCAAATGACAAATTTAAAGAAACAAAACAAAAGGATTAGTGATTACGTTGCATTGGGAATACCGAAGAAGTCCCAGGGGAGGGCCATTATTATCAGAAAATTCTAACAATTAAAACACCACCAACAATGTCATTAACAAATTTATTACCTACTGTAACCCGCTATGAAAGGCAAATACTTTAGTTCAAAATCATAACCCTAACATTGATTTGGAGTTGAGTGAAGATTAAAAAAAAATCAAAATCAGAAAAATTATAGAGAACGAACCAAAAAACCCTATAGGATGAAGTTTGTTGCAACACTAAAATACTGAATTGCCATGGCCATCTTCAGATCTTCACTATAAGTTAGAAACTAACCTTGAATTCTTTTCAAAGGGAAATCGCAGATTCACAGCCAAAATGTGCGAACCACCGATGAATCGTTGATGGTCTGATGTGTTTGTGAGTGGGATGGTTTTGAATTAGGGTTGAAATGTTTATATTTCAGTTTAAAAAGGTAAACAAGTCACAGCCTGTAATAACAAAGTGCTATAACCAATCGAGAGATGGAAAACACAACTATCGAAAACTCACATTTTCTCGAGTTCTATTCGGACTGTCATTGACGCACCGACGAGGAGATTTACTCTTCACCGGAGATAACGACTTCACCGGAGTATTACAAACCGGATCATCGACCAGATCGGAGTTAGATCTCAGCCTCCGTTTGTGAGGGGAAGATGCATCGCCGGCGACGATTGCCGTAGGTGACGGTCTAGCTCCGGCGAGTGACGGCATATTCCGGTAAGTTGTCGGAGATCGGCGCCGGAGATTGGTGGAATTTGGTGGTGGTTGAACATGATAATGGAGGCGATGGGTGAAATATAGGGCTTGTTTGAGACAGTTTAGCGGGAAGCATATGCTGCCATATGTTGTGAGAAGTGAAAATTTCCCGCCATTTGGATTGTGAACAAAAGAGGGAAAACACCGAATAAAGCCAAAGATTCGCGCATCTCTCTTCAAATAAAAATAAATATGATAATAGTTTTTATTATTAACATTTTTAATGTGCATGCTAAGAATTATCAAATGATTTGTATCCTACTGATATCATAATGCTTAGTGAACGTGAATGTGAATATTTGAAGAACTATGATTATGTGTAAATATTGATTTAGATTTACGAAGAAATTAAAAAAATATTTGAATTAGTCGTAAACAAACACTTGTAAACCGTGAAGCGATGTTAAATACCACAAAGGCTAAATTGAAATAAATTAAACTAGTGTATTCCACGCTACGCGTTACATCGTGGGGGCCTCCGGGCTCACAATCATTGTTCGCAACT
Organism: Flaveria brownii; assembly: GCA_018326445.1. NCBI lineage: Eukaryota > Viridiplantae > Streptophyta > Magnoliopsida > Asterales > Asteraceae > Flaveria > Flaveria brownii. The sequence goes on from BJCN01321088.1 coordinate 11,539, forward strand.
GCTAACCGTAAATGACAGCCACAACAAAGCAACTAACGCCGCTCTAGCTATCTCGTCATCTTCCTCAGCGTTCATCTAGCTAACAAAACAATGATGACAACCATGCATAGTACATCAGATAATGGAAACCAAATAAGAAACAATGAAACTAGCGATGAACATCAAACTAAATGCAGTCTCAAAATGAGGTGGTCCTCGTTATCATCGAGACCACAAACCAAATCCATATTGACGTATGAGTCTCATGCAAACGTGGTTCAAGTCCCATGCAGACGTGGTTGAGTAGCATGCACATGTGGAATAATGTTTAACGGTTCTAAAGGTAGCTTATGGACTAATAAACAGTTTGAATAAGTCGCATGAATGAGTCTAGGTTGTTAGCTGACTGTTAGCTGTTTTATCGGATAGTTAGTTTGTGTTATTTTCTGTTTCGTTTGAGTTCATGTAAGCCTATTTATAGGCATTTATCTTTGTTAATGAATTATCACTTCATATTGGATATCACTTGAGTTTCTTCAGGTGGTATCAGAGCGAGTGTTCTGATCAAAAGAGAGAGTGCTTAGAATTCATTTCGAGTATCCAACAATGGCTGTAGAAGGAAGTTCATCACAAAGATTCATGGTACCTAAGTTTGAAGGTGATTACGATCATTGGAGCATGGTGATGGAGAATTTGTTAAGGTCAAAGGAGTATTGGCCTGCCATTGAAAAGGGTTATGTTGAACCCAAAGAAGGAGATCAAGTTTCAGATGCAAGAAGAAAGGAGATAGCATAAATGAAACTCATGG
>BJCN01321099.1:0-10559 GCA_018326445.1 Flaveria brownii
AAACTTCTAAGATACTTAATGGATCCTGGATCATTCTCCGAATGTGACCAAAAGGAGAACCTAGAAGATGTGTGAAACTACCGATTAGTCAAATTACCGCTAAGTCTCTTTGACAACACTTATGTACCCGGTTGATTGTTAATCTCTTAATCTAACTAACACAATTAATTGATAATGAAATGGGCAACCTTTAAACAATCTACTGGACACGAGAGGCAATGCAATTAACAAGCTTAGGGTAAACCTTCTTTCGAACCACTTACTTCTAAGCAATTAACGACAAGAACAATTCGATTAATCCACACCTCTCGGGATCAAATTAAGAAGAGAATTAATGCTTAATAATCAATTCAACCGAATTCCTATGGTTACTACATCTAGCAAACCGTCAACTAATCAAAAACATAAAGTAATCGATCTAGATATGCAAGTTTCTATGAAAGACATTTAACAACTAACATATGGAATATAGGAATCATCAATGATTATACCAAAACACTCAAACTCATCCAATAGATTGAATAAACATCATTACATAAGTATTAACCATAAAAACCATTCAATAACGAAAGATCCATTCAATCTAACACATACTAATCATCAACCTAGGTTGTATCATGATTATAGCTACTCATATTCGGTAGAAACATCATCTCCAACAATGAAAACAATATCAACATATTTAAAACAATGTCTAAAAAATAAAGAACAATGGTGAAAACCTCTGATCAAACATGTGTGATTGTTCCTACAATCCTGGCTTTAATCCTTGACTTCAAATCCTTGCAAAAGCTTCAACTCGTCCTTGAGAATGCACTTGAAATGACTGTTGTCGATCATCCTTTGTTTTAGTTCACAAAAGTTGTTTAAATACAACTTTGCAAAATTTTCTCAAAAACACCATCTATGAGATACTCACAGGATGTTAGGTCTAGAATTTTGTATAGGTTTAGTTTCTTGAATTCATAATTATAATCACTCTTGTAACTTTCTTATCATTATGTATGAAATATCTGTGTATAGGTTAACCCGTATGTTATGTGTTGATTTATATATATGTTGCAGGGAAATCATGAGTATTGGCCAATTTCAAGGAACTGACCACGTGTTGGAAACATCTACGGATGAAAGATATGTTCTTTCATACATCATCATAAAGAAACCAAGGGACTCCGTAGAACTACTACAGAAGCCTTACAAGATCACCGTTCAAGTTCATGCAATTCACCAAGGAAGAATGACTTGCTGCGGATGAACAAGTGAAACACCGACGGAAGACAAGTATTCCTACGGAAGAAGAAATCTGCCGTGGAAGAACTAACTTCCTGCCGTAGAACAAAAACTCTTGAGGAAGACCAAGTCCCTATGGAATATCAACTTCATGTATTTCTTCAAAGTACATCATCAACAAAAGTTTTTATTTGATTAATTGTGTATATCACTAGATCTGTCAAGTTTTTTACTAAATCTATTGATTTTAATTAAAATTGTTTTAGGGTTTATTCATACGTTCGAAGGTATTAAACTCATCATTGATCATGTTTTTGAACAAAATAGTTAATTCACATATTGGGATTAGCTAATTAATAGCTATTTAAGATATTTGAATTAACAAAGTGGTGCGATTATTAATGTTATTTAATTGAGTAAGCTGGTAATGTTTCATTGCCCGATCAACTCAAATCTGCATTAAACTTGTTTTAACTCGTAGATCTGAGTTATTGTTAAGTTGATAAGAATTGTTCAAACCTTATTTGAACATAGTTACCATTAAATATTCTCAATTAGAATTTTCAAAAGAGAATTTACTGAGATTTTTGAGTAATTGTGACATAACTATCTTGTTTAATTAATAAGTAAGAAGGTGTCATCAATTATCTAAACATGAGTAATTCAGTAGTTGGATCAGCCTACCAACCCCTATGTTAGAGAACAAAGCTGGTTTCAAAATCTTGGAAAATCCATTTTAGGAACCATGTAAATTCTAATCTGTGGACTTCAATCATAGAGGGTCCATATATTCCACCAGCTCTAGGACTTGTTTATAAAGATAACAATAAGCGAATTAGCCTAAAGGATTTATCACCTGAATATGCAAAGAAGGTCAAAATTGATATTAGAGCCTATAGTATGCTTACTATGGCTTTGTCTGAAGACCTTCTTGTTAGGTGTAAAGCCTATATGGTCTTCATAAGGCTCTACGAAAGTGGTATGAGACACTCTCATCCTTCTTTGCTGATGCATGGATACACAAGAGGAACTATAGATCAGACTCTCTTCCTCAAACATGAACATCAAGATCTTTTGGTAGTGCAAATATATGTTGATGACATTATATTTGGATCAACAAACAAGAGATTATGTGAAGAATTTGAATCATTGATAAAATCTGAGTCTTAGATGAGTTCAATAGAAGAGCTAACCTTCTTTCTCAGCTTGCAAGTTCATCAAAAACCAAATGGCATTTTTATCAATCAAGAGAAGTATATTCATAAAATACTAAAGAAATACTCTCTTGTTGATACAACTTCACGCAAAACACCAGCATCCACCATTGATAAAATAATACCTGATGCTACATGGAAGTCTGTAGATCAAAGACTATATAGATCAATGATAGGATCGTTAATGTATTTAACTACAAGCAGACCTGGCATTATGTTTGATGTGTGTGTTTATGCTAGGTACCAATCAGATACAAAGGAATCACATATGAATGCTATGAAGAGGATATTCAGATATCTTAAAGGGAAGCCAACTCTTGGCCTTTGGTATCCTAAAGAAGGAGAATTCAATCTCTACTCCTATTCAGACAGTGATTTTTGAGGATGTAATAATAACAAAAAATCCACAATAGGTGGATGTTAATTTATAGGACCAAGGCTTGTCTCTTGGTAGTGCAAGAAACAAACAAATGTGTCAGTATCCACAGCTAAAGCTGAGTACATCGCTGCTTCAGCTGGGTGCTCTCAAGTTTTATGGTTGCAAAACCAATTACTTGATTATGGGTACAATTTTCTTCAAACACCTATACATATAGATAACTCAACTGCTATGTTTATCACGGTTAATACAGTGCAACATAGTAGAACAAAACATATAGAGATAAGATATCATTTTTTGAGAGATTGCTCAGAAAAGGGTTGATCAAGTTGATCAAAGTGGATACCAACAATCAGCTGCTGATTTATTCACTAAAGCCTTTGATTTAGTAAGATTTAATTTCTTAATTGAATCATTAGGCATGATCAAGTTAGATTAACTTTCTCTTCATATTTAAGGAAAGCATGATCTATTCACCATGCAAATGACAAACACCTACATAAAATCAATAACAAAATAAAAAAAGAATGTTTTAAATATAATGGGAAATGATCGTACACTATAACTTTGTTTACTTTCCTCAACTTAAGAATACTTAATGACTGATCAGAAGTGCTTTGATATGTGAGTTGGTTCAACCTGAGTAGAACATAAACAAGTGCATGCTAAACTTAATATCAAGATGACATATTGTGGTCAATTTCATTTTGAGGAGCAAGACAGTGAGTCTCATCCTGATGTGATCAACTTACACACTCCAACACACTACGTTTTGATTTCATATAATTTCTATCTTTCCAACTCATATTCCTTTTGTTTTACGTAAGCAAAGACCTGGGATTATGGTCACCTATGTTTATTAACATAAACATTTGGTGATATGATTATGATCATCATCATCCCTCTGTTTTGTGTGAACAAAGACCTGGGATTATGGGACCTTTGTTTTACGTGAGTAAAGACCTGGTACCCTGAGAATGATCATCTATCAAAGCACTAAAATAATCCATTATGATACACTGTATATTAAATTCAAGAGCTTATACAACAATTTGCATTCATAAGATTTCATAGAAATCTTAAGATAGAACTTATGGTTAAAGAAACATAGTTTAAAAGGTGTGAAAAAGTGATAAGTTGACTCATAAACGGAGGATAACCTCTTTTGTGAACTAAAGTGAAGTCCATATCTGTCAATCTCAAAACCATATCAAAATATGATAAATCACATGTCTACTTGCACATATACTCTTGTTCGAATTTCAGTGGATCAACATGCAATCAACACTAGATCATTGTCTACTTCACTTAAACTGAAAACAATCAGGAGGTAACATAGTGTCATAGTATGATCCCATTTTCAAATGATTGTACATATAATTAAGGTATGTTTATTTTGTTATTCCCAATCATGGGGGAGATCATTGCTTTTCATGCTATTCTTTACTTAAATTTATGTTAAAAATAATTCTTAAGCACAAATTTAGGCGGAGTAGCAATACTCAGCATGAAAAATGAGTTCAACAAATACAGTAAAGAAATTGAATCTTGAAAACCTACTTTGGTTGTTGGAAATCTGCCATTAGAAAATCTTTGCACAATTGCCAATAGAACAAGTCAACATGGTCCAACAACAATATATGATCTAACTCCATATTAGAATCATACATCAAAAATGATTAAGTTTTATACTTCAGCAGAAGTTATAGTTTAATATTAAATTTCAATAGAAGCTACAGTGTAAAACTTGAACATCCGTAGATTGGTAGCCTATGGATGTGAATGGTTTCAACAAAGTATAATTCATTTGTGTAGATTGATAACATATGGAAATACAAATTATAGTTCCGTGATACTTTAGAAATCAATGACAAGTCAACCTTAGATCCTATTTGGAAGATTTATTTTCTTTTAGAATATTAAGTTTTCCTACGGAAGAGTAGATTTCCTTCGGAAGATCTATCTCCCATCGGAAGACGATTTCCTACGGAAGAGTTAATCTTCTGCAGAAGCTTTAATTACTATGGATGATATAATGTATATCTGTGGAAACAAAAACTATCACGGAAGGGTAATAAGGGTTGAGGGTCCTATAATATTAAAAGGTTATTAATTATATTTCTGAAAACACGTATAAAAGATACCTTGGACTTGTTTTCATTTACTTTTCTTATAACACTTTTGACCTAGAAATCCGTTCATCAACCTTACTAAACCCCCTTCCGCCGATATTCAAATTTCCACTCAAAAAAAACATTAAATCACTCAGATTCTTAAACTTTGGTTCATCATACGAACATACTCAGCAAGGTAAATCACTGATTATCAACTTAAGATCGTAGATTACTACTGAAATGTCGTAGAAACTCTTGAACTTTTGTAAAAACCTAAAATGTCTGATTCATGCCTAAATTCTTAAATCAGTACTTACTAATGTTATTATGCATTGCAGATGGCAAATCGATTCGCCAAGGAGCACAATGTATGTGCATTCCTAAATCCGGATGACCCTGTTACTGAAGGATGTACAAAGATCATTAGATACCTGAGGCGTTCAAGGATATACTATGTGTTATCTTCTGATCCAGTAATCGATCAATCTCATATGATAGGTTTCTGGAATACTGCAAGAGTGGCAGAAGAAAATGGTGAACAAGTTATCTACGCATTGATAAGACATGGAGTGCTTAGAGTTGATGAACAAATCATAAGAAGAGTGTTAGAGTTTGGCGAACAAGAAGTAGGTCACCCTGATGTATTCGATCACGAGTACATTCAGAGGATTTTTGGTCTAATGGGATACGAAATCAAGAAAGGAAGACTATGCAAGCCTTATATATTCCTTTGTCATACTTATTTGAAATGTATGTTAAACTGGAAGTCTGGATGGGATAGATTCTCAAGGCATATATCTTCTGGAATCATAGGAGTTTTTGAAGGAAGAACTTATAATTACTCAAAGTACATTCTTGGATGCCTATGTGATCAAATTGAAGTATAGAAAGCTGATAAGATGTACATGTTTCCAAGATTTCATCAACTCATCATCAATGATTCTATGCCTCATATAGAAGGGGGAGGTAATGTGCTTGTTTAAGCACATCTGCGAAGATCTCTGCTGAACAAGATAAGTGGAAGGTATGAGGGAGCTGAAATGGAGATGTTTGCTCATGTTGTGAATGAAAATGTTGGTATACCACAAGAGATAATCTACATAGAACAACAAGAACAAGAAGAACAAGGTGAAGCATCATCTACATCATCTGATCAAGCTGTACAGACTCCACCTCAATCTCCCATAATCAATCAACCACTATCACCAATACAACCACCATCTGAATATAAGCACCATCACCAATACAACTACCATCACCAATACAACCACCATCACCAATACAACCTGTAACACCCTAGAAATTCAGCCCAATTAGAAACTTTAAAGTATTACAAGGCCCAATAAAGGCCCGGATTGATTTGGGCATATCGAAGAAAACTTGGAAAAGAAACTAACATTTTAGGCCCAATAAAAGCCCAATAAGGGCCTGAACTTATAAACAAGGCCCAATAAGGCCCTTCGTAATCCCGATTTGGTAATTCTAAGCATGAAAGATAAAGATAAGTTCAACAAGTCATAACGTGAACTTCTTTAAACTTACAAATGAATTTTCAAACTAAGAAACGGTTAAATGCATTAAAAACACGATTTTAACGTATTATGATTTGTTTAATCACAAGATAATTTATAACACAAATAATAATAATAATAATAATAATAATAATAATAATAATAATAATAATAGTAATAATAATAGTAATAATAAATAAATATTCTTGAATATTTATTACATTTAATATTTAGAACTATTATGAAACAAAACTAAAATTTACGAGAGACGGTTTCGAACACAACGCGAACTAACCCGTTAACGAACCCATTTCCTTAACCCCACTATATAACCATATGTTTCTCCATCTTAGTGTTTTCAAAACATTGAGAGAGAAAGAGAGGGACAGCCACAACCCCCCCCAATTCAAATTCCGGCAGGTTTCCGACCTCGGGCGAGTGGTGGCGAGTGCCACACCTTACCGGACTCCCCTCAACGCCCTAATCACGATGGTGGTTCTGATTTCTCCTACAACTCAACAAGGTGACACAAATCAAAGACAAAAGTGATGTTGCAGGTCGGTTTCGGAGGTGGTGGTTCAGTTTGGGGTTCGGGTGGCGGTGTAGCGACGGTGATAGTATGGCGGATGGATGTGGTAGGGAAGGTAATAGCAGCAGTGGTGGTTGGTGTCGGTTGTGGCTGTAAGCATTGGTGGTGGTGGTCAATTTATGGCACCCGAAGGCTGTCCAAAGTGGTTGGTGCCCGGTGACCTCGCGGCCCTCGACCGCAGAGCCGGTGATGGTGATGGTGGCAGTTGTGTAGGCTACAGTAAATGATGGAGATCGTGGTGGTGGTTCTTGATCTGAAAGATGGTGCAAGCCGGTGATGGTAAGGCGATGGGGGTGGCTGTGACGGTGGTGTGAGGCCCGATGGTGGTGGTGGTGTTGGCGGTTGTTGGTTGTTGGTTGTTGGCTGTGATTGTGGTTGTGGTTGTTATTGGTCGTGGTGATGGATTCGTTTGGTGGATGTCAATGAGGACTGCTACAGTAGGTGATGGGCCAGTGGTGATGGTAATTGTGGTAGTGGTTGTCGGGTTCTGATGGTGAGCAAGGCGGCTGTAGCGATGGTGGCGGTGTTGGCTAGGGTTTAGGTCGCCTAAGGTGGTGGTGATGATCATTTTTGTGGTTTGCTATGGTGATGATGGTAATGGCAGCTGTGGTATGGTTTGGTAGCGATAGTGATGGTGGGTGTTTTGGTGATGGAGGTGAAAACCGATGGTGGTAATGTTGGTAAAGGCTAGTAGTGGGGAGCTAAGGCTGCTCTTGTGGTTGCGTGTTAGATTCTAGACAAGATCCGGGGGATTTGATGACATTGGGTTATTTTTGGCGAGGATTCTAGCCGACCAGGAAGTTGTGGCGGTGACCAAAGCGGTTCATGGTGGACAGTGGCTGCATGTGGTGGATATTGGTGGTAAAAGTCATAACTGAGGTGTATGGTAACATATGTTGCGGTTATAATTGCGTTTGGTTATGAGATAACAATGTAGAAGTGTATGTATATAATTTTAGTGTGTTTTGACTAGGTTAAGCCTTGATCTAAGCTGATGGTCAAACTGGTCAACATGGTTGAGCCAACCCCGATCGAATAATCAACGGAACGTGAACGCGATTAGATAGAGATGAATACGAGTGGGTTAGGGTACATAACCGAGTGAAAGGTATAATCGCACGCACACTTATTTTAAATTTAATTATAATTTGCACATGTGTTATTTGAGCTCTAATTATATGAATAAATTATAAAGATGAAAATGAACGCCACTGGATATAATTGTTTGATTTGAAATGGTTAGTTCATACACGAGACATAAGTATCAAATAATAGTTACTAAAAACTGATCAAGATAAAATATCTGAATTATTACAATATAAGATTAACTATAACATGTTAATAATAATATAACTCATATTTGAACATGTATGTAGTTATTAATAATTTGAAAACTATAATACATATATATATATATATACACACACACATTCACATATATATGTATATATTGTGGTGTAACCCTCTCTCATATGTACAAATTGATATGTACTTAAACTAGATACTAAATTTAATATTAATACCATTGTTGATATTTTAACAATTATCATTATTTAAGATAATTATTATCAAATTAATAATAAAATTTCATGCAAGACTTTAGATATAATGAATACTGACGGGGTAAGTGTAAATTGTTAAAATGCATTTTCTAGTTATTATTATTAATATCAACCGACTATTGCTTCAATTATCGTGCTAAGAATCATTACTCGAATAAGAACATTAAATAACCTATTATACACAAATTAGTACATGGCAACAAATACTTGCACAAAAGCTAAGATACAACAAGGATACTAATCACCAACTTTAGGATAACTAAAGAGATCAACCGCATGCTTATAACAACATCATGCTAATGCTAAACATAAATCTTATATGAACAAATTAGGATAGAATTGCTGGAGCTCTTCACTCTATACCGAGTTCAGAATCTATATAAGGATATCAGGTGAGTTCTAGTGTCCCCTTTTTATTACTGTTTTGGGGATGAAGCATGCTCTGTTTGAACTGAAACTGTTAACTGTGCTATTTTATGATGCTTGTATGTTGTGGATAATGTTGATACGTGCTTATACTTGTATCACAGTCATTAATTCTTTTATGAACCGCTTGTTTTATATGGGTAGATCTACTTGGGGAATCCCCACACACAGTGCCTTCCGGTTAGGAAGGGTACCCCACTGAGATCCTACGGGGTCGTTTATGGCATGTGACAGGTTTTGATAAGATACTCTGGTGAACCATCCGGCAGGTATGGTCCACTATTTGAGGCTCAGTTCTCACTTAGGGGTTAACAGGTACAAATACAACTTTAGAAGACGCAAGCCGGGATTGAGTGCAGGGTTGATTGTCACCCCACAACATTGATGCTTATGCTTATAAAGTCAACTAATGGATTCTAAAGAGCCTTTTGTTTTTAAACTTTAAGCACTTGAACTCACCAAATTTATGTTGACACAAAATCTTTTGAACTTGTCTTTCAGGTACAACTAGAGGATTAGATGAGCCATAGAAGAGATCTAAAGCTAAAGCAAGAGTTGAGGGTAGTTGTAGAAGGCAAAGGATTTGCAGCTATAGAACTAACTTTCTCACTTCATCCATCTTCACCACAAGAACAACCTCCATTTTCTATTTCCCTGGTGGTTGAATCAAATTTAACTTCTGATAGCACTGAACCAACTGAAATCATCAACCTTGAAAAAATCTTGATGATATACATGACGGGGACACTGATGAAGTATGCATGGATGATGAAAAAGAACCAACTCAGGAGGTTAAGCAAGTAATTGGATCTAGTGAATAGTTTGTTGATATTGTAGCCTATCATGAAGATGACCTGAATGATGATGACATTGATGTGAGCAAAATCTTTCTAGTGGCTGAATATAACAAACTAGTCATCAAATCAAAAAAAGAGGAAAAAAACTGAGAGCACTAAAAGGGGATCTGAAAGAAAAAGATGCCCTCCTAACTTTACAAGAAGGATCTATCAGAAGGTTGAAAGATAATGCTCAAACTGATCGAGAAGTGATAGATACCTACAAAGAGCTGGTAAAAGAGTTAAAAGAAGCAGTGGAGAAAGAGAAAACAGAGAAGGAGCTAAGTATATTAGAAATGAACTAGGCCGAAATCATCATTTCTGAACAAGTTGAACTTCTAACAGCCAAAGATGATGAACTTGAGTGGTTGAAAAAGAAAATCAATGAACTTGAATCTGCACAACCTTCTCAACCTGTGCTACATGCTGACCAACCCTCATTTAAGGTTGTTCAATCACATCAACAGGCCCCTCTCATCTGTTATAACAATTTGGGAAAGATAGAGAATAAGGTGATTATCATAAAATACTCACCAAAGAAAGCTAAAATAATCTCAGCTGATCATACCCCATCTGTCAATCCAGAAATATCAAAACAAATTGAAGAAAAAGATGACAGTGATGCAGAATGGGAGGAGCCGATAAATGAAGAAACTCCTAAGGCCACTCAAATGCTCACTGATAAAGACATCTTTGAA
>BJCN01321100.1:0-11114 GCA_018326445.1 Flaveria brownii
ATGTCACGGTTTGGCCTCCATGTCACGGTTTGGCCTCCATGTCACGGTTTGAGTCGGTTTTTTTCAAATTACCTATGGTGCGCCTAGAAAACCCTTATAAAATCATTAAAAAGTATCAAACATCCGCTAAATACTTATAAAACACAACCTTAACCGAGGAGTACATTACTAAAAAAATATATAAGTGCTTCCAATGAAAAAGAAGACTACCAATAAACAACTTTTGTAGATCCCGCTAAAAATTTGGGTAAATTTGAATTTCTCTTCACATCATCACACGAATCTCTCAGTGGGTAGTGAAGCAGTGTCGTCAATCTTCAGAATACTGTAAAGAAATCTTGTAATCTTGAAGGTAATCGATCGTATTCACAACGGCAAACTGATGGATAACTCCGGCGACTTCATGTCTACCGACCCCCCTTCAACCCCACGCCTTTTCATCAAAGAAATGGTCATGAAGAACTTCAAATCGTACGCCGGTGAACAACGCGTCGGCCCATTTCATAAGGTTAGGGTTTCTTCACCAAACCCCCTTTTCTACAATTGGTGTTGAAAATTCAGTAGCTTTTTCTAGGGTTTGTTTGTTGATTTCGTTGATGTGATTTGAAACTATTGAGCAGAGCTTTTCCGCTGTAGTTGGGCCGAATGGAAGTGGGAAGAGCAATGTGATTGACGCTATGTTGTTCGTGTTTGGAAAGCGAGCAAAACAGGTAATCAATTGAGTGAATTTTGTTAGATTTTTTGTGAAATTTGAGGTGAATATTATGATAAATGGTGCAGATGCGTCTTAACAAAGTGTCGGAGCTTATTCACAATTCGACAAATCACCAGAATCTTCAAAGTGCTCGTGTGTCTGTTCACTTTCAAGAAATTATTGATATGGTATGTGATAGTTTATGTTACATGCCTTTAGATTTGGTGGGATTTGAGCAATTCTTGAATGTAGGGCTTATTTCATTTGGTTGATTATAGGACGGTGAAACATATGAAGTTGTTCCAGGAAGTGATTTTGTAATAGCGCGTGAAGCTTTTCGAGATAACTCTTCCAAGTACTATATTAATGGGCGCGATAGTAAATTTACTGAGGTTACGAACAAGCTAAAAGGGAAAGGAGTTGACTTGGACAATAATCGGTTTTTGATTCTTCAGGTTTGAGAGTTAATGCAAGAAATTACGTCCTTTTCATGTGTTTCTCTTAAGTGTTGAATTGCATTTTGCTGAATGTTTTTAGGGTGAGGTTGAGCAAATTTCACTTATGAAGCCTAAAGCTCAAGGTCCCCATGACGAAGGCTTTCTTGAATATCTGGAGGATATCATTGGAACTAACAAATACTTGGAAAAAATTGAGGAATCCCATAAGCAGTAAGTTAAAATTCATGAGTTTATTACATTTTTGTAGCTTAAAAGAAAGAGTTGAGGCTGTGCTCAGAGGTTTAGGTGGCATTGTATTACATTGATTTTGAATTATCCTATAAATGTTGTTTTGTTTCTAATGGGTATGTGTTCTTTTCCTCTTGATGTATCAGGCTTGAAGCTCTGAATGAAAAGAGGTCTGGGGTGGTGCAGATGGTTAAGTTAGCTGATAAAGAAAGAGAAAGCCTAGAGGTTATAACAAGCCTGTTAGAATGTATACTTGTTAACACTATCATTATCATACTGTTTATTAACATGACTGATACTTCCAGAGTGTTAAGAATGAAGCAGAAGATTACATGCTTAAGGAATTGTCATTGTTAAAATGGCAAGAAAAAGCTGTAAAATTTGCTTCTGAGGAGAATTGTGTGAAGTTGGAAGAGATTCAAAAGAACTCGTCTGGCCTGGAAGAAAACTTAACATCTGAAAGGTGATTGTTATCTTAACATTGTTAAACAATGGTATTAAGAACGTTTCAATTTTTTAATATAACTGATGAAATACCAAACATAAAATGCTCATTTCTTCGCTCAGGGAAAAGATAAAGGAGAGCAAGAAAGCATTGAAAGAGCTCGAGACATTGCATAACAAGTACATGAAAAGACAAGAGGTTATTATCTGCTCCACATGCACAAGAAACTTCCTCTTACATGAATCCAAACAAAGTTTGCAACGAAGACTTTTTAGTTTTTCTTTTCATCTAACAGTGTTCTATTAGATAGGAACAAATTTTATATATAATGCCAATTCTCTGATATAGTATTAGAATGGAAAGATCCACTAAATATCTTACATGGGTGTTTAGCTGTGTGTTTTCAAAGTGATTATACTACTTTAAGAATCTAATTGATCTTGAATTAAACCTATGATTGGTTATGGACTTTCATTTCTAGTTTCCACAGGAAGTTTTTTAGACGCCCCTTATTTGATTACCCAAATTTGGTTATTATGACCCCAGAACACTGTGAAATCTTAATCAGTTTTTTCTAAGATTCAAAACTGATCATTGCAACCTCCAATCCTAAACATTAGTTTAAACACACATCCAGTTATGTAAATACTCCCTAAACCATCTTTGGGGATTAACCAGTAATCTGAGTTTGCTTGCATCTTCGTGGTGGATCCTTGTTTATATAGACATGGATTCAATTGGGAGCTACAAAGTAGAAGTCCTTAATGACTTTTTACTTTCCTCATAATATACTTAATCTTTTATGTTGTTGCATTATTTAAGGAACTGGATACCATGCTTAAACGATGCAAGGATGAATTCAAGGAATTTGAACGACAGGATGTCAAACACAGAGAAGATTTGAAACACGTGAAACAAAAGATTAAGAAAATGGATGAGAAAGTTGAAAAGGTAAGATATACTTTATTACTTATTTGATTAAATATTTTTCCATTAATCTTTTTTTTCTTTAGGATTCAGCAAAGATTATTGACATCACAAAGCAGTCTGAAGAATCAGCTAATGCAATCCCCAAACTGGAGGAAGATATTCCTAAACTGCAAAAAATATTATTGGATGAGGATAAAATTTTAGAGGAAATTAAAGAGAGCTCCAAAGGTATATTCTTATGCTCACACAAATCAGATACCGTAACACGGGTTGTTTTATTATTAGTAAGCTATGTAAGATTTAGGCACCACCTGATAATATCTTGGCACTAATTTTTTTATATTTTGAATTTGAATGATTATACATCATTTTTATTATCTTTAACAGTTGAAACTGAGGCATTCCGTACCGAGGTTGCCAAAGTTCGTGCTGAACTCAAACCTTGGGAAGAGCAACTGATTGAACACCAAGGAAAACTTGAAGTTGCATCCACTGAAAAAAAACTTCTGTCTGAGAAGGTGAGAAACTTTTTTTAACAATCTGCTTGAAAAGTAAATTAAGCAAAAATTTACTGAATTTCTTTTTGATGTTTGCAAACTCAAACTAACAAATTGAAAACATTATTTTCTTGTTTATCAGTGTGGATGGTTTTTTAGATGACATATTTCCGACTTAATGCTTTCTTATATTAAAAAAGTCAATATTATTTTGGTTTTTCCTGCTTTCTTCTTCAAGTCTGAATATTATTAATGACTGGCTTCAATTCTTGAGTGTTTCAGCATGAAGCTGGTTGTGCTGCGTATTTAAATGGTCAGAAACAACTGGATGAGATAGAGAAGCGGATTGTAACAAATACTTCAAGAATAGAGGACATGAAAACCAGATTAAAGAAAAACGAGCTTGAATCATCAAAAGCTCATAAGATAGAACAAGTATGGGACTTTAGTATCAGCAGCGTCTTTTGTGCTAGTTAATTGATTAATTTAGAATGTCTCTAATTTGCAGGAATGTTTAAAAGAACAAGAGACCCTGATTACTCGTGAGCAAGCTGCGAGACAAAAAGTTACAGAGCTAAAATCTGTTATGGAAACCGAAACGAATCAAGGATCTGTTCTGAAAGCAATATTGCAAGCAAAAGCGTCAAATTCAATAGAAGGGATTTATGGAAGGATGGGTGATTTAGGGGCTATTGATGGTAATTGTTACTCCAACAATGTGATTCTCTTCTTATTTATGTGTTTAAAGATTTTAAAATCAGTGCAATCTGCTTTCATTACTGACTTGAGTTCTGTTTTCAGGGAAGTATGATGTCGCTATTTCAACAGCAGTTCCTGGACTTGATTATATTGTTGTGGAAACAAGTACAGCAGCACAAGCGTGCGTGGACATGCTTCGGAAAAACAATCTTGGTGTTGCTACATTCATGATTTTGGTAAGATGCTTCCTGCATGACATTTTAATTTCATTTCATGTTATCTGCAAGCAACCATAGTAATAATTTAATATTTTTTATTTTTTCATGCTTTTGTTGTTTGTTTGTCATTTTTGATCCTTATGTGCATGCAGGAAAAACAAACTAATCAAATATCTAGAATGAAGGAAAAAGTAAGCCCTCCAGAAGGTGTTCCACGTCTATTTGATCTAATAAAGGTGCAAGATGAAAGAATGAAACTTGCTTTCTTTGCAGCAATGGGCAACACTGTTGTGGCCAAGGATAAAGATCAGGTATTTTTGCTTGTTAAAACTTAAGGGAGAATCAAGAAACAACACATTATATAATTTTTTTAATACTTCTCATTTTTCTATATCTTATCTAGGCAACACGTATCGCTTATGGCCCAGATAAAGAATTTAGGCGTGTTGTTACACTTGATGGTGTTCTTATTGAGAAATCAGGGACTATGAGTGGTGGTGGAAAGCCACGTGGTGGTAAGATGGGGACTTCCATCAGAGCTGACAGTGTCTCTGGTGAAGCCATTGCAGAAGCTGAAAATGAACTCACGCAAATATCAGAAAAATTGAAAAACATAAGGCAACAGATTTCTGAAATGGTCAGGCATTACAAAGAGTTGGAAAAAGAAAACACTGATCTTGAACTGGATATAGCCAAAAGCCAACAAGAGGTAAATGTTCATTTGCAAATGTCATGCAAGTTTGACTTCATGACAAATTATAAGTCATTTCTTAATGTGACAGATTGAAAGTTTGAACTCACAACATAAAGATCTTGCAAAGCAACTTGACTCTCTAAAGGCAGCTGCAGAGCCAAGTAAGGCTGAACTTAATCGAATTCAGGAACTTGTGAAAATTATATCTAAAGAAGAAAAAGAGATCAAAAGGTTGACAGAGGGTTCAAAGCAGCTTAAAGAGAAGGTTGGTATTGTATCATATATGTGATATAGTTGTGTCATATATATGTTTTAACATTTCATTAACTTAAAGCTAAAATATTGTTTAGGTGTTGGAGCTTCAAAGCAAAATTGAAAATGCAGGTGGTGAAAGGTTGAAAAGCCAGAAAGCGAAGGTTAACAAAATCCAAAATGTAAGTACATTTCTTCAGGTGTAAAAAATTGGGTGGTTAGGCGGGTTGGATAATTGGTCAAGATATTTTTAGAGCGTCTCAAAATGGGTTAGATGAGTTGACCATCCTAACATGCTCTTTAATATGATTGCAGAAACGATTATTAGAAAAAGTGATTCATTTTTATTTGAGAAAAGATTTGAGGTCGTTATAAACAGCCAAGTATTCTGATTTTTGTTGCCTCCATCAGGACATTGATAAAAACAGCACAGAGATCAATCGGCTCAAAGTTCAAATAGAAACAGGTCAGAAGATGTTGAAAAAGCTAACAAACGGGATCGAGGAATCAAAGAAGGAAAAAGATAAACTCATTGGTCAGAAGGAAAATTTGCTTGAAACCTTTAAAGAGATAGAGCAGAAAGCATTTAAGGTTCAGGATGATTATAAGAAGACAGAGGAGGTTGGTACTTAGTGCTGTAATTTTTAAAGTTTTTCATTGATTCTAGTTTCTTATATATATCTTTTGTTTTCTTTTGTGTAGCTTATAAATCAACACAAGGGTGTTCTTGGAAAAGCAAAATCCGATTATGAAACATTGAAGAAGACTGTGGATGAGTTGCGGGCATCTGAGGTTTTAGACCTTAAATTATTGCTTCTTCTATTTTACACGAGTTGGTAAATTGTGCAGACTAGACGGGTTGGGTGATGGTCAAAACTCGGGATTTTGGTACCTGTAAAACAGGTTGTGTTGGTTTGACCTGAAAACACTTTTTCTCTTTAGTTTCTAATTTCTGACAAACAAGTACGTGTCAAATATGATTACACAAAATGTTATTAATTCAATGATAATCCACCTCTTTAAGTAAAATAGGTTTGGGGTTATTATGCATTATATTTTTCACATTGGAACACTTCTGATCTCTTTGTCCCTTTGATAAAACACAACCTGAATCTATCTGCTCATAAAAGTGTCTAAATTGCGACTTCTATATAAGACGTTTAGTCATATAATGCATTGCTACTGGAATAGGTTGATGCTGATTATAAGTTACAAGACATGAAGAAGATGTCAAAAGAGCTTGAAATGAAAGAAAAAGGATACAAGAAAAAGCTTGAGGAATTAAATAACACTCTTTCTAAGCATATGGAACAGTAAGTCTTCTCATATCTACAGCTTCTTGACATATTGAAAATCTAACTTTTATTATAATTTTGTTCTTTTATTCTGGCAGAATAAAGAAAGATTTAGTGGACCCCGAAAAGCTTCAAGCCACACTTGCAGATGAATTTTTATCTAACAGTTCTGATCTTAAAAGGGCATTAGAAATGGTGGCTCTACTTGAAGCACAGATGAAAGAGATGAACCCTAATCTTGATTCAATCTCTGAGTAAGAAATCATGTTCATAAATTAATTAGTTTGTTGGTTACATATTTGTTTTAATTACTCTTTAATTTCTTATTCTCACAGTTATCGGAAAAAAGTATGCGTGTACAATGAGCGAGTCGGGGAGCTTAATTCGGTAACCAATGAACGTGATGAGACAAAAAAACAATATGATGAGTGGCGAAAGAGAAGGTAAGTTTTCTGGTGTTTGTATGTGTGTGTTCTGAAATTAATTCTTATATTATTATGTACCAATTTGATTCCATCTTCCAGGCTAGATGAATTCATGGCAGGGTTTAATACCATATCTCTAAAGTTGAAGGAAATGTACCAGGTTTGTTATATATTGATAGAGATTTGATTCTAGTTTGTTACTTAATAGCCTTTTGTAATTGTGGGAGGGGGTAAGTGTAACTTCTATTTCTATAAGTAAGGATCAATAGTCATTTTGGAGAGGGGGGAGAGATAGTGGATAGTTTGTTAGGCTCATTGCATTAGCATGAGAAGGGCATAGCCCTGGACCATTTCGGTGGGTAGTTATCTTGTAGATCTTTTGAGATCATCTTCTTCAATTCAATATAGAGTGCATCTTTGATTTCCTCATTTACCTAATTCATTATCTATCATATATATATTCACACATATACAACCATATACTCACATCAACAAGTTTTTCTTTATTATTGTGATTATTTATTTATTATTGTTCTGTTTATTCATTTAGTTGTATTATGTTTTGATTAAGTTTAAAACAACTTACATCATGATATTCTACAGATGATTACCCTTGGAGGTGATGCAGAGCTTGAGTTGGTGGATTCTTTAGATCCTTTCTCTGAAGGTGTTGTATTTAGTGTTAGGCCTCCAAAGAAAAGTTGGAAAAATATTGCCAATTTATCAGGAGGGGAAAAGGTATGGCCCTCATAGTATTCTGATTTTACATCATATTTTGTGATATCTAATCATTATTCTCATTTTGTATCACAACGGCGTGTTTGTTCCAGACTCTGAGTTCACTTGCGCTTGTTTTTGCACTTCACCATTACAAACCAACCCCACTTTATGTTATGGATGAAATCGATGCTGCTCTAGGTAGGCTCTTCAGATCATGAGTGACTCTTTATATATTTATTTTACTTTTTAGATCATCATTGTAGTTTTATCCATAGTGTTATCTAACTCACTCCAATTTTGGCTGATAGATTTCAAAAACGTCTCAATCGTGGGGCATTATGTTAAAGATCGTACGAAGGATGCACAGTTTATCATCATCAGGTATTTGCTGCTATTGTGATTTGTGGCTTGTGATTTATATTACCATGTGTCATCTGGTAAATATTTATAGTTAGTTTTAATGGTGACTTATCATATGCAGCCTAAGAAACAACATGTTTGAGCTGGCTGATCGACTTGTCGGGATCTACAAAACTGATAATTGCACCAAGAGCATCACCATCAATCCAGGAAGCTTTGTGGTTTGTGAAAAGGCTGCTTAAACTCGCCGTTTGTTTCAACTTTTCAGAGTCTTCAACATCAAATCATGTTATGTTTACATCTTCTAATTTAATATTCGTAGCTGGAAATACATCGACTAATGCAATATGCTTGATTGCAGTTCTTTAAAATCACATGATATTTTGCTAGTAATTGAGGGCGGGCCTTGGCGCAGTGGTAAAAGCTGTTCCTAAGGGACCGAAGGTCTCAGGTTCGATCCGTGGAAACGGCCTCCCCACAAAAATGTGGGGGAAAGACCGCGTACATCTTCCCTTAAATGGGACGGACCCTCCCTGGACCCTGCGAAAACGCGGGAGCTCTTTGCAGCACCAGGTACGCCCTTTTTTTTATTTTGCTAGTAATTAACACTCAGATATTTGATTTGATCTTTCATCCTAGTGTATTAATCATTGATTCATTGCACAAAGTAAAATCTTTATGTTACATGTCCATTGCTTTTCATTCTATGACATTTGAATGAACTTGCGTCACGTGGTTAGTTTGTCGATTGCGATAATGTTCGTGTTTTGGGGCTAATGATACACATCCAAATACCCTTATCTGGGTTAGCTAATGCTGGAAAAAATATTTGTGAAAGAGCTTGCACACATAAGCATTTTATAAAATAGAAATAACTAGTTTTTGCACCAAGTGTGTTGCGTGAAAAAGTCCAACACAAGTTGCAACAATAGCCATTCTCACTTAATCCTAGCGCATCAAGAAAGACAAAAAATATGTCTCAATGATTATCATACCATTGTTAAATTATAATGCATAGTTCATTGTAAAAATAAGCCTCTATTGCATTATTAGACCATAAAAATGCACTATATTATAAAAGCTGTACTGAAAAAAGTTATTACAAAAACGCAAATTTATTTAAATATTAAATGAGTTAAAACCATATATTATATAGGTAAAAGAATGAAATCCAAATTAAATAAAAAAAGTTAGGAAACCACTATTATTATTATTCTTCTTCTTTCCTTTATTTTTTTTATTTTTATTTATTTAATTTTAACTATAGTGTAATGTAATTACAAAATGTCACATTTAGTTTTACAATTTTCTTGTGAACTAAATTGTTTGAGTTGAAAAACATTGCTGAAGAGTGTCTCCACATACCATTAACCATGTTAGTGTGATCGTACGGTTTCGTCACAACGCGCAACTTACTTTAAAAAAAAAAAATAGTATGCCGCAACGTGTGATAAATGTTGTTTTTAATATGTCCCTTTAATTTACTTAATAACATTAATGTTCATCCCGCAACATGTGTAACAAAGTACACAAACACACAATGCTACGTGCGGTAACGCTGCAACAAGCAGGCGGCATTTCTCATTTTATATCAAAAGTAAAGTATTTTCATACATACCTCTCCCATGTTTTTATTTTAATCAATGTTTAAACATTATATTTTTTAAAGATTTTGTTAAGTTTTGAGCTTGCTACCCGGCTAGTTAAGTGCATTATAAGTTCTATTGATGGGTTTGAGTTATATAAAAATGGTATTTTAACTATCATATAACTTAATTAATGACTGATATCAAGTTGTAAGATAAAAGTTGGTGGAAGGGTATTTTAACCCTCATCGCTTTTGTTGTTTTTTTCAAGTTCTCCACTGTTTAAACGTGCATACTTTTTGTGCATGACATTATTCTATAAAAATACATATTTAAACAAATGTTTTTTTAACTTTAAAATAAGTATAGTTTCATTATATATAAAGCTAAAAAAATTGTGTTTTCCATCTCATTGGGTGTTCTAGTGTCATTGTGTTTTTCCTACTTGTTGCTGTGTTTTTCAAACTACCATTTTGTTTTAAAAAATTATGAGTACTCGAAAACAAAACAGTGAAATACCAGCCTTGTGTGTTTTTAATATGTAAAACACAACGATAAAATCATAATAAATTTATTTAATACATAAAAGAAACAATAAAAAAATAACATAAAGTGATCTATAATGTAAAAGTAGGATCATAAACACATATAACACAATCATTTGAAAATATTTAACGCAACAAACTAAATAATGCCCTATATTACAAGAATAATAAAACGACATATAAAGCGAAACTAAAGCTTAAAATCCTTTTTGTTTAAGCCTAATCTCAAAAGTGATGTACTATAATTGACGAGTCAACCCAGCTCGATGTAATCCATGCAATATATTTTATTTGCGATTATGTTTAGAATGGGCCACGTCAAATTTTATTGGGCCTATTGGGATAATCCATACAAAAAAATATTGTTGAAAAATCTTGAAAACTGTTTAATGGGCCAACGGAACCAAATGATTGCTCAAATGGGCCGCCCACAAGCGGGTGATTTGATGATTTTTAACATGTATAAATAAAACAAATTTAGAGATTACAATTAAAACGTTAGACTTAATCAGTAGCATGGTGAAAAATGGTTAGTTTCATCCATATTTAGCCGCAAAATTTATACAGTATTACCAATATTATTTATAATAAGCAGGTTTAACAAGCATCATAAAACATAGATGGTTCTGATAACATCCTGACTTCGTATCTTTACGATATTAAGCAATGGTACGTCGATTTTGAACATTTTCGAGTGATTTAACCTTGAGAAAACAAATTATTAAAAACGCAAGAGATCAACAACCCTACAAGTGTCTTTACTCGTGACTTCATCCTTCTTACCACCTCCACAACACTCTCCCCTCCCCATTCCTAGGCAACTGCATGGCTCGTCATCAATTAGGTGACGATTCTTGAAAAGCCTCGTAGCATGAATGCATGATATAACTTTATAGAAAAATAATTTAATTTTTAGGTTGTAATGCTAATTTGTTTCGTAATAGGTTGTGTTTGGATTTAGCTTTTGATTAAACATATATGTTTGGGTTGGACATGTTTAACACGTAAAATAAAAAGATCAACCCCCAAAAAGTTAAAATCTATCTATTATAATAAAAGAGTAACTTG
>BJCN01321101.1:10212-21930 GCA_018326445.1 Flaveria brownii
AGTTGGAAGTACAACTCCAAGCTAAAAACGTCTATGACTAAAAAGCAAGGAGGCGGGATGTAACGCCCGGAATTTTGTCAAAATAAAAGGGAAGAAAAGCAATAAGAAAAAGAAAATAAAAGTATCTTGAAAGAAAGGAAAATAAGTACAAGTGAAGGGGGCCAAAGTGTAAATAAGTACAAAACCCATTATTTTAGTATATATGGGGGTATGGCCGCCCATATTAGTACTAACACTGCTGCTTTTTCAGCCAAAAGAAGAAGAAGCAAGAACTAGAAGTTCTCTCGGGTTCAAGAAGAAGAAGAACTTGCTTTTGGGTCTAGGTAAGTGTTTTATGCTTAATTGACTCGGTTTTGTTGAGATTTCGACCATGAAATCGAGAGTTACATGTTTATTATGTGTTTATGTGTGTTTTTGGGGCTGAAAATGTATATAAAAAGGTTTTTAAAACTGTTGTACATGTACCCGTATGTATGTGTATATGAATGTTTGTATTTATGGTTGTTCATGTGATGCTTAGGCTTAGAATGATAAATTTAAGACAATAACATGTTAGGATGATGATTTGGACTGAAATAACTTAGAAACATGTTAAATAGGTGGCCAGGCGCCCAAATAAGGCTCATGCGCCTGAAATTTGCCTTAGAAAGGTCTAAGTGAAGCCCATACGTCCAAACAGTACCTCATGCGCCCAAAATATTGCCTTAGAATGACTAAGTAAGCTCATGCGCCTGAACAGTAGTTCATGCGCTCATGCATTTTGCCCAGATGCCTAAGTGTTGGGGTCAGGCGCCCCAATAGTGCCCATGTGCCCAAGGTTTTCCTCATGCGCCTAAGTGTAAGCCCATGCGCCTGAACAGTTCATGCGCCGAAGTGTTAGGCTAAAAAATATCTAAGTGTAGGGTCATGTGCCTGTATAGTGAAGATGCACCTAAGCAGGGCTCATGTGCCTGCATGGTTCCCATGCGCCTGGAACACTTAGATTATTTTTCTGAAATGTTGAGAAATTTGATATTTTAGGGTTTGACCCTAGTTTCACTTGGGGCTTATATTTGCTTATTTTATGCATGATTGTTCCATATTATATATTGATGTGTGACTTTACGTGGTGTGTTTATGATCATAAACATAAAGTATTATCATTAAAGAAAGTAAAAGATTAATGATAATGAAAGTGGAACATAAAGAATGAATGAACGAAAAGGCTTGCAAGCAGAATGAAAGGAGGTTCATAACTTAATGAGAGTTGCTAGCTCAACTGTGTGTAATATAGCATGCGATTTTGGCAAACCCATGAGGGTGCACGCACAGGGGGATCAGTCTTAGTGGCTCATCCATTGTACCAAACGGGATCCTTGTCAGTTTACCTCGGGAATAAGATGGCTGTGTGCCAGGAATGAGGTGGCTATGTGCCAAGAATGAGGTGGCTACGTGCCCAACGAAAGGGGTAAAGTTATGACAGGATCTAGAAACAGTGAAAGATAATGATAAAGTACGAAACGAATGAATACGTATAATAATGAATGATGAATAAGCTTATACCTTGATGTATATATCATGAATGCTCACGTACAAAAGTAAAGAAAGTATTAAAAAGAGTATTTTCATATATGATTATACAAGGTCATTTAACGCTTTATTACTAGAACTCACACAGCAACGCTTACTTTTATACATTTTCAGTTGGCAGGTAATTATTGGTGAGGATGGCATGAGGGTTAAGCTACTCGGCAGGGCAAGACTGACATCCATTCATGCTTAAAGATACTGTTGTTTTGTAATGAAGTTAAACAATCTTTTTGTAATTCATGAACAATGATGTATTGCTTAACAAAAGTTATTATTAATGAAATGAATGGTTTTTGTTAACCTAATTTCGCTGCTTAATAATATGAAATGTGTAATGTATATATATTTAATGCTATGATTGACCGACTGTGAGGTCTCCAGGAACGGGGCCTTACACGGGATCTCGTACATGCACAAAAAGAAGGCGTTCAATACCCTTCCTAAGTGCGATTTGAGGAGACTAGTAGAGATTCCCCTCCTAGACTCAGCTTTGAGCGAACATGCCACTTTGTTAGAGAATGAGATACATCAAGGTGTTAAGGATAAGTTTGAAACTTTTGGATACATGAATCCTGAGAGGAGGAGATTTAAGAAAGATTTTGATTGGGAAATAGGGAAAGGGAAGATTATGTTGAAATAAAAGCATGTAAAGACCATTAGCAGAGTGAGGATACCTGATCAACAGTCTTTAAGACTGTAGAAGTTCGAGAAATGGTTCTATGACAATCAGACTGGAAAAGCAGTAGTGAGGGTGAAGGATGAAGATAAAATAAGGCTGTTTGATCCTATGGAGGTGTTCTCATTCAGTAACGAAGATCTAAAGATATTGTGTGAGAACCAGATTAAATTCAGGTCTGGAGAAGAGATGAAGACTAAGGCAAGCTTGTTTGAGAGGGTAGCGAACACGTCTCGGGGTGAGAATGGAGATCAAGCAGCTCGAAAAGAGCGTGCAGGAACATGAGGATCTGGAGGCAGAAGTTATAGATTTTGCCCGATTGATGGAGTAGACAAAGGCTGGAGCTGATCTCGAAGACCCGACAGGTGAATATCCCTGTAGGGGTAGTATTGATGATCAAGAATAAGGTAGTATTCACTTTGCCATTTGTTTATGTTTAGTTATAGTTTATTACAACTTATTTTCTCATGCCATGGTGCATACGGTTTCACAGTTTGCGAAACTGTATGCGAAACTAGGTCATGTATATGTATATTTCTTTGTTCTTCAATATTTGACTCTTGGAACTTTATTGATTAACATAGATTTGAGTTCATTTCTTTTGTATGTATTGCTAGAAGTTGATATTTCATACTTTTTGAGCATTATTCTTCTTAATCTTCACAAATTCTCTTACAAATGGGTTTTATGTTTGACTTATGTTCATACTTTATCATTACTTGGTCCATAAGCTATAAGAATTAGTGATTTCTTGTGGATTTCAGTGTTAAACCTTAATAAAAAGAACGTTCAAACGGTCTGTTGGACCCACATTTATATATATAATTAGACACTCCTTAGCTATAGTATTGTACAAGCTTTTTAGCTTTATGTGCATCTGCCTATGCACAGATATAAATATAAAAGCAAGTTGTAAATGTAACTCTACATCTATACCACATGGCGTCATCTACGCACTCACTATTTCCTTTTCTTCATTCTTTCCACTCAGAGCAGTGAAGAACAGGCGTCAAATGGTTCATCGACATCAAAGGATTATGCGCTTCCATCTACATCATCTGTTGTTTCTAAATTTTGATTCCAACCATGTTGATTTCATTTTGATTATTTTTTACTTGAAGTCTTGAACACCATCAAAGATTTGATGTTATTTTGATTTTTAGGGCTTTATCGATGATGCAGGGGTGCGATAAAGTCCGTTGATGATCGAAGTGCTAATGATGATAAATGACAACCAGATACCACTGAACAATAATACAAACAATAATCTATTAAAGAGTATCAATATAGAACCATATTAATCAAAGAAAAATCAAACAAACAAGGCTCAATGATAAGAAACGATAATTCCAGCCCAAACACACAATAAGAACAGTAATGCAAAAGTACATTCTCGAATCATGGTTGTGTAAAACTTGCAACAACGTATTACAAACATTCATATATATAGTATTCATAGTTTCGCTGACAGTTTTGCTGGGTAGCGAAACTGTCCTGACCAACCATATAGATTCACCCGGCTGCGAAACATAGTTTCACCCGGAGACCTAAGTCCGCTGACGACCAGCGAAACTTAGTATAACTGGTAGTTTCACTGGGTCAGTGGAAACTACTACAAAACCATAACTAATAACTATTTACATACAATAAACAAACTAACATCAATCCTATTACAAAAAAAAAAGCAAAAGAAACAAACTAACTAAGGTGAGTCCAACCTATACTTGATCTTCAATACTCCCCCTAGGTTGGACCTCATCGGCTTCATCTTGATTCTCCTCTTGAGCTCCAGCCTGGTCTCCCCCTTGACCATCATCTTCTTTGGCTTTCTAGGATGCTTCCTGATCAGGTCCAGCCTCTTCTTTCACATCATCTACATCTCTTTTTGTCCCTTCCTCAGCATGTGCACTGGCTTGAAGTAATTGCTAAGTCAAATCCTGCATGTCCATTCTTGTCTCGTCAGCTTGAATCACTTTCTATGTAAACTCCCTAACCTCAGCTCTCACTCCCCTAGCTTTGTTAGCCACTCTCATAAATAGACTGCTTCAGTTCTTGTATCAGCTTCGGCTCCCGCTTTTATATGATTCTCACATAAAATCTTAAGATCCTCATCTCCAAACAAAAATACCTCCATTGGATCAAACAGTCTGATCTCCTGATCACCCTTAATCCTTATCACAGTTTCCCCGGTATTATTGTAATAAAACCACTTGACGAAATCTTTAGCATCGGGGGAAGTGGATTGGGCACACGTACTCTATTAACAGTTTTTGCAGGCTTTAATTTTAACACAATCTTGCCTTTGCCTATGGCCCAATCCAATTCCTTCTTGGACCTCCGTCTCTCGGGCTTCATGTAACCGAAGGCTTCAAAATTGTCGTTTAGCCCCTTATTAATCTCTTTCTCCAACAGCATAGCCCTTTCACTAGCATCAGCGTCTATCAAAGGGATCTCAGCTAACCTCCTCAAATCCCACCTAGGCAAGGTCTTAAATGCCTTCCTCTTGTTCAGATAATAAATCTTTCCACCTCTCCTCTTAATCATGAACAGTTTGAGCTCAGTATTATATTTCCAGCTTATGATCTTCTTGTCAACATCCTTCTTACTAGCCTCTTGAATGTTTTGAAACAGGGGAGTTATCTCCTCTGGTTCCTTCTCTTTTTCAAACCAATCCTCCTGATCTAACTCAATCACATCTCCTTCTTTCGACCCTTACTGAGCCACATATGTTACAGGCCTTTAATCCACCTCACAATACTCAGGCTCTGAGCTGTAGTCAATAAGTTGCTTGTCATCCTCTTCTTCTTCACCGACTAGCCTCATATCAAGCTCTTTCCCTTTATCTTTATTGTCTGATCCACATTCACCTCCTTACCTATCAGATCCTTATCAACATCAAACATCAAGTTAAATTCAGCCTCAGATATTCTTATTCCACCAACATCCACTATTTTCTCTACCCTACTGGCTTCAGCACCTACATCAACATCACCAGCATTTTTACCTACATCAACATCACCAGCATCATTGGTGTCAACATCAAAGCTTGTGTATGCAGCTCCACTCGGGCCCTCTCCTCCCTTCAATGAACCTCCAACATTGAGAAAATTCATACCTTGAAGTATTAGTAAGATCATTCAGCTCTGCTTCAGATCATTGATTTCGCAGGTCGGCCGCTGCTTTCAGTTCATTCAGCTCCTTAAACCCTCAATCACTACATCTTTTGCCTTCTCCCGTATTTCTTGATTCACCAACCTAGTCTTTATCAATCTTAGTTCATTTGCCACTGAAGCACTGACATTTCTGATCACATCTTGATCAAGATCAGATCTGTCATCTTTCCTACCAGCTTGTTCTGAGAAAGCTTGTTGTCTGTGTTTTGTTCTTCTTTCAAACATGTTTGCTAGTTCACTGTCCTCAGCCCTTCTCTTACTCCTCCTTTCTTTTTGTACTCTTACCTCTTCAGCAACCTCATTAACTTCCTCTTCAAAATCATACCCCTTTTCTTTCGCATACCATTTCCTCTTCTTTATTGATTCTTCTTGTCTTTCTCTGTTCTCCTTAGCATTCTTGTTCTCAGTCTTAATCACCCTTCTAATATAGTTCCACCTCTCAAGTGGATACATGTTTTCCCGCAAGTGAGTGATCTTTCCACTGAAATCATGTCTGATTGCAGAACAATCAGCAAAAATCCTTGTATTCATTTGTGCCAATCTTTTGATTTCTCCATGTCGTGGCACATTTGGGATCAGATCATCAATCAACATTTGAATAAACCTCGGGTATAGCAACCACTTATCTTTCTTCAGGGCCGTGAATTTTCAGTCATGCAATCAAAGATTAGTTTTGTAATATTGGCTTTTTGACATTAGCAAAATATGATCATTGCCCTAGCTCAATGAATGTTCAGCCCGTCTGATCCTCCCTTTCTGTGATCCAGACACATGATAAAGACGTGAGCTATATTCTTTCGATAGAAGAGATTTCTTTGTTTCCTTCTTCGAACCAAAAGGGGGGCCTTCATACCTGATACTCCTGAATGTCTCTAGAACTTGGCTATTAGAAAGCACCACCTCTAGACCACAATCATCCTCAACACAAAAAACTCTGGCAATAGTATCCATAGTGATAACTATGTCATGCCCATCAATCCTGGCAACTATCCGGTTGGGCACAGATCCAACATCATACTCGGCTGATCTCTAGAAGTCTCTCACGTGAAGGTCGCAGATGGTATACATATATGAAATGGCATAGAAAATGGGAGATTGCCTCAACCATCTGATACAGTCTCTGAATCCCACAGCTTTTGGATTCCTATGATCTAGAAGAGCCATTATGTTGAACTTATCGTCAAACTTTAAGTTTGCCATGTCAACTGAAATGCAAACACACAAAGGTTAGTGAAAATGATATACACAATAAAAGACAAAAACAAAAATAATGAAAAGTAAGATTTTGGCTAGTTTCGTTGGCTGCGAAACGGTAATTTCGCTTGGCGAAACAATTAGTTTCGCTGTCAAGAAACCATAGATTCGCTGATAATAAAGCGTAGATTCGCTGAGTCTTAGGCATTGAGTTATGATCATTAGTTGTAAATTAGTTTCACTAAAAACTTATTTAGTAAGTTTGCCTAAGAGAAACTATATTTTGCTATTAGTTTCGCTCACTATTAAACTCAAGAAACCATATCGGTCGAATCTATAGTTTCGCTGACAGTTTCCTAGTGAAACTATCACTTGTGCTCGGACAGCACAACTTTACAGTTTCGCTCGAAACTATGAACTTTCGTTCAGTTTCGCTGAAGTATCTCGCAGTTTCGCTGAACGAAACTGCGACTTTTTAACTTCAGCGAAACAAAATCAGCTGACAAATCAACTGAAACCAAGCTGATTAAAGCTAAGAACAAGGTTGCCACACATACCTAAGCATAAAACAACGGTTTATTTCACCAAACAAGAACAATGTATGATTTTTGCTACAAAGTGCTGAGAGAAACTAGGTCAATAATATTTTTGCACTTAAGAGATCTGAAACCCAACAAGTGCAATATATACCACCTAGTTTCACCGGGAGCGAAACTATAGTTTCGCCCATGTAGAAAGGTAGCTCCTGGTTGAGCATGAGTGCTGGCAAAAGTATTGTTTTGCTGCTGTTGCCCATAGTTTCGCCCATAGTTTCGCCTTTTTTTAAGAAAAAGTTGCAGACAAGTTAAAGAATGATGTATCCAAAGTGCCCTTGCAAATTTCATCTCATTATCACATTACATAGTCTTTGTAAGAAGACTTCTTTCCTAATTAAAAACACCTGAATTTTCTAAATCTAAATCAGAAAGAAAGTGTGAAAGGGAGAACTTCTCCCCAAGAACATTTGGAACCATCACTAACACGCGTAGGCATGCTTCAAACTCGTCTACAAAACAACTATGGGTTGAAGGATCAGTCCATGGCTCGTCAAATGACCATCTCCCCAAATGATTTGCTTCACTGGGGCAGTGTTTTCGGGATAGCAAAGATTTCAAAGTACTTGCTTCAACAGGCAATGCATCTGTGTGTGAGGAATGAGGAAAGAGTAACAAACAAAGTGAACTAATAATAGATGTGAAAAATTTCACCTCAAGAATCTGGTGAAGATAATAAATAGTAGTAGCTAATAGTTCTTCTGAGCCAGATGTGACCCGATTTACTCACCACTTTGCATCCAGGAAAGATTGTAATGTTTCTTGAAACGATTTTTCAAGATCATTTTGGGTCCCACATCTCCTAATTGCTGCGAGGGCATTGCAAAAATTACAGAAGCAGTAAACGACCATAAAAGCTTTGAGATCAATGAATCATTGGTTTGTTCATCAGATCCTTTAGATCGAAGTGCAATGGAGACCATCCAAAGCACAAACTTTTTAAACTTCTCCTGGTCCATGGTGAGTAATGATGGTCAAGGAGGACTCATTAGTACAACTCTAAGTCCTATTCTGGATTACAATTTACATCAATGGCTTGGGACAATTCATATAGACCTTCAACCGAAAATATGAAATGCGGTTGACGCACATCTCTCTTTTGCGATATATTTAATGTTAAAGATATTAATTCCAAAACTGAATCAACCAAGTGAATTTCGTTCACGAGCTCTATGTTTTCAACAAGTAGCACACGTAGATGACATGAAATTTGTGTAAGTTGCTCAACTGAATTTGCTTCTAACCACTGACTTGTGTTCCTTGAGGTGACAACGTTGTTTATTAGCTCTAGAATTATTGTAAGTTGGGACAGTAAAATATCTTTCTATTCTTGGAAACTACTTCCACTGAAGTTTGAAATAAGAGATGACAACCATGAAGTTACACCATAGTGTTCAATTAAATATCTAGACGTCTTATCAAATTTCATAGATTTTTTCACATTCTGAAGGATTAACTCCCTTGATTCATTGTCACATAGAGGACAACTATAAAAACTAAGGAATTTATCTAAAATAGCTCCTAACATAAATCTTAGCTTCATCTTCTAAATTTAGGCCAGAATATAGTAGGCGAAGGATCCATATCCTTTATGATTTAAAGTTAACTGAATTACTCCAAAAAAGCTCATCAAAGAACAATATCGTCTTGGTTTTCATAGGGGAGTGCAAAAGAATTTTACTCATAGATTTGTAATTATCATTTGATGAATCCAATACTACTACTAAAGCCTCTACAGCAAATAAAGTATGTACAGAAGGAATTCTCTACCATGCCTCTGATATACCGTTTTGCACTTGTGTCAACAATGGCCGAAGTCGATTAACTTCTTTTTTCTTTTGACTTATCTCTAATGCATTCCGGAATACTTCTGCATTACTGTTCTTATTGTGTTTTTGGGATGGAATCATCATTTGTTATCATTGAGCCTTTTCATTGTTTTTGTTTTTGTCTTTCATTGTGTATATCCTTTTCACTAACCTTTGTGTGTTTCCATTTCAGTTGACATGGCAAACTTAAAGTTTGATGATAAGTTTAACAAAGTGGCTCTTCTTGATGATGGGAATCCAAAAGCTGTGGGATTCATAGACTGTATCAGATGGTTGAGGAAATCTCCCATTTTCTATGCCATTTCACATATGCCTACCATCTATGATCTTCACGTGAGAGACTTCTGGAGATCTGCCGAGTATGATGTTGGATCTGTGACCAACCGAATAGTTGCCAGGATTGAAGGGCATGACATAGTTATCACTGTGGATACTATTGCCAGAGTACTTCGTCTTGAGGATGACTGTGTTGTCCTTTCTGATAACCAAGTTCTAGAGAAATTCAGGAGTATCAGGTATGAAGGGCCCCATTTGGTTCCAAGAAGGAAATAAAGAAATCTCTTCTGTCGAAAGAATATAGCCCATGTCTTTATCATGTGTCTGGATCATAGAAAGGGAGGATCAGACGGGCTGAACATTCACTGAGCTAGGGCAATGATCATATTTTATAGAGGTCAAAACGCCAATATTACAAAACTAATCTTTGATTGCATGACTGAAAATTCATGGCCTTGAAGAAAGACAAGTGGTTGCTATGCCCGAGGTTTATTCAAATGTTGATTGATGATCTGATCCTAAATGTGCCACGACATGGGAAAATCAAAAGATTGGCACAAATGAATACAAGGATTTTTGCTTATTGTTCTGTAATCAGACATGATTTCAGTGGAAAGATCACTCACTTGTTGGAAAACATGTATCCACCTGAGAGGTGGAACAATATTAGAAGGCTGATTGAGCCTGAGAACAAGAATGCTAAGGAGAACAAAGTAAGACAAGAAGAATCAATAAAGAAGAGAAAACGGTATGCAAAAGAAAAGGAATATGATTTTAAGAGGAAGTTAATGAGGTGGCTGAAGAGGTAAGAGTATAAAAGGAAAAGAGGAGTAAGAGAAGGGTTGAGGAAAGTGAACCAACAAACGTGTCTGAAAGAAGGGCAAAACATAGACAGCAGGCTTTCTCAGAACAAGCTGGTAGGAAAGATGCCAGATCTGATCTTGATCAACATGTGATCAAAAATGTCAATGCTTCAGTGGCAAATGAACTAAGCATGATAAAGACTAAGTTGGTGAATCAAGAAATACGGGAGAAGGCAAAGGATGTAGTGATTGAGGGGTTAAAGAAAATGGTGTTAGATTAGCAGGAATTGATTAAAACAAGAAGAATCAACCTGAGAGGTGGAACAATATTAGAAGGCTGATTGAGCCTGAGAACAAGAATGCTGAGGAGAACAAAGTAAGACAAGAAGAATCAATAAAGAAGAGAAAACGGTATGCAAAAGAAAAGGAATATGATTTTAAGAGGAAGTTAATGAGGTGGCTGAAGAGGTAAGAGTATAAAAGGAAAAGAGGAGTAAGAGAAGGGTTGAGGAAAGTGAACCAACAAACGTGTCTGAAAGAAGGGCAAAACATAGACAGCAGGCTTTCTCAGAACAAGCTGGTAGGAAAGATGCCAGATCTGATCTTGATCAACATGTGATCAAAAATGTCAGTGCTTCAGTGGCAAATGAACTAAGCATGATAAAGACTAAGTTGGTGAATCGAGAAATACGGGAGAAGGCAAAGGATGTAGTGATTGAGGGGTTAAAGAAAATGGTGTTAGATTAGCAGGAATTGATTAAAACCGTGTTTAAAGAGCTGAACGAACTAAAAGCAGCAGTCGGCCTGCCAAATCAAAGATTTGAAGCAGAGCTTTACGATCTTACTGATATTTCAAAGTATGAATTCCTTAATATTGGAGGTTCATCTAAGGGAGGAGAGGGACCGAGTGGAGCTGCAGACACAAGCTTTGATGTTGACACTAATGAAGATGATACTGATGATGTAGGTAAAGATGCTGGTGATTTTGATGTAGATGAAAATGCTGGTGATGTTGATGTAGGTGCTGAAGCCAGTGGGGTAGAGATAATGGTGGATGTTGGTGGAATAAGAATATCTGAGGCTGAATTTAACATGAGGTTTGATATTGATAGGGATCTAATTGGTAAGGGGGTGAATACGGATAAGGGCAATAAGGATAAAGGGAAAGAGCCTGATATGAGGCTAGTCGATGAAGAAGAAGAGGATGAAGAGCAACTTATTGACTACAGCTCAGAGCATGAGTATTATGAGGTGGATTAAAGGCCTGTAACATATGTGGCTCAGCAAGGGTCGACAGAAGGACATGTGATTGAGTTAGATCAGCAGGATTGGTTTGAAAAAGAGAAGGAACCAGAGTAGATAACTCTCATGTTGCAAAACATTCAAGAGGCTAGTAAGAAGGATGTTGACAAGAAGATCTTAAGCTGGAAATACAATGCTGACCTCAAACTATTCATGAATAAGAGGAGAGGTGGAAAGATTTATTATCTGAACAAGAGGAAGGCATTTAAGACCTTGCCTAGGTGGGATTTGAGGAGGTTAGCTGAGATCCGTTTGATAGACGCTGATGCTAGTGAGAGGCTATGCTGTTGGAGAAAGAGATTA
>BJCN01321104.1:0-11361 GCA_018326445.1 Flaveria brownii
GAGATGGTGGTGGGTGTGGGGCTTCGGTCGCGAGGTGGAGAAAGGAAGAAGAAGAAAGATTTTTTTTTTTGAAAAATTACACTTTGACCCCCTCTGGTTTGAAGTGGTTTCTATTTCTTGCTTTAACTTAGTTTTTAAGTTTTAAAAACTACCAATTAACCCCCGAACTTTTATAAATCATTATTACCAATATTATTATTATTATTATTATTATTATTATTATTATTATTATTATTATTATCATTATTATTACTATAAATATTATTATTTATCATTATTATTATTATGATTATTATTATAAAATCTTTGAAATAATCACTCACGTATAAAAATTTTTATTAAAAAAAATATAATACGTGATGTTACAATGGTTAGATATTGTTGTCAGATTAGTATGTATCTAACATTCTCAAATCAAAAGAGCTTGTAACCTAATGGTATTACAGTATTTAATAATGTGTCTCTCTTAATAAAATTAAGAATTCAAGTCCTACAATATACAAGTTGTGTAAAAGATGTCGTTTAAATAAAATTCAACATTCAAACAAACAATATCACGTAAACAATTTGTTAAAATGTCAACCTAATTAGTTTGTTGGTATAGTGCACCTTCCAATTTTCAACTTTTCAAGTCGAATTAGTGACAAATCCTAACTAAAGTACTAATTAAACAACATATATTATTAACGAATAACGAATAATTTCTGCAAAAGGTTTAATTGAGGAAGTCTAATAAAGTCGAATGCCCATTATATTTAGTGCATGAAGCGTTTAAAATATACATTATTCTTAAAGTTTTTAAAAGAAATTATACTTTTTTTAGTTTGCATTTTGTAATGCTTTTTGAAAAAGTTTATGCCCTTGTCAGTAATGTAAAAAAAATTATATGTATATATAAAAATTTAGCCAAACAAGTATTAACAAGAATATGCTCTATTTGATTAAAATTATGATCTAGTAGTGTTATGTTGTTTGCCTCAGGTGCAGATTAAATCATTGTAACTATAAGATAAGTGGTATTTAGATGTAAAACAATTTGTTAAAGAAAAATTTATTTAGTTGAAGAGAAAATAAAACCAAACGACATAATTCTTATATTTTATTACTATTATTTACCTTATAGTTTTATTTATATTAGAGTTAGGTTTGATTTTGTTTTCTGATGTTTGATATAAATAATTATTCCTTACAAAAGATTAAAAACATCAATTTATCTTTTTCTAAGTTGTTTCAGTTTCAATCAAAAAGTTTCATAAGTTGTTTCAAGAAACTTTTGAAGGAAAATGTAAATTGATTTTTTTAATATGTTAAAGAAAAACTGTTACTTTTATCAAACTTTAAGAAGCGAAATTAAAATTAACTTTGTATTTTATTTTCACAATTGTTTAAGTTTAACCCAAAGCAACCAATTTCTTGAAGAAAAAACATTAAATAGTAACTAAATTTGAAAGTGTTTTAAACTAAGCGAGGTAAACTAAACACTTAAAAATAGTCATGCTAACGAAACAATAAAACCCACTAGTAGAGCAACAGTAAAATTTGATTACTCGTTCTAACATTTTTAACAAGAGGATTGTTGAACTTGTAAACATGTAATCGACAACATTCTTCTTATGAATAACTATCGTATCCGACTTTTGACTAGCTAGGTAAGTTGAATCCGAGTGCACTACTACACACACTCGACACGGAATAAAGCTTTTTTCTTAAAAATTTACAAACGATTAAATCAAACACTAGTAAAAAAGAATATTACCTAATGCTCAAATATCTAATCTTCAACCAGGGTTTGAACCATAAGTTTGAAATACCCCTTTGGAGATTCTTTGATACACCACTATCACTATGCACAATTGCTAATCAACTATACAAAGTCTATTTTCTCAACAAAGAAAAAAAAAGTGAAAAAGAAAACTAAAAAGCAAACAAAAAGAAAAAGTAAAATCCCCACTAAAGAAGGCCCAAAAAAACAAATACCTAAAAACTTATCTGTATCCCACAAAACATAAGGCATCAACTATATCCCAATATTAATAGTGGGCCATATTCGGGCTCCTTTTTGGGCCCCCACACTACTTGTGCTTCTCTATAAATACTAATCAATATTCTTCTATCTTGCTTCACTCTCTTCATCTCACAACAACTCAACAATCACAATTCTATTCAACTTTCAAACAATGAAGCCTCAACCTATCTCTTGCGATACCCCCGCGATTCACGAGTGTAAAAGAATGGTCGGGGGAAGAATTCGACAAGCTTTTCAAGCTACCATGATAGTCGATGATAAGAGCAAAAGTTTAGGTTCGGAATCAACAGTTTATGATACTGAATATGTTAAGAGATCTAACAGAAGAGTAAACGCAGAGGATCCGATTAGAACAATCATGTTCTTGGGATCATGGAGCCATACATAACTATAATCATCATAGTTTGTACATGTTGATCCACGGTCCATGTATATGTCGTGTATTATATGACTAGATGATCGGCCGATCATAATTATTTGATTTAAAAAATCACAAATTCACAAGTGGTTGTGATCATATAATGGAACATTATTATTATTAATTAAATAAAAGTTATTAGTACTACTATGCTTTATTTGGGATCTTTCCATTTATTGTTATTACTTTGACAATATAACATAAGTATTAATGTATTTTTATTTGTTTTTTTATGAATATATAATAAAACAAAGACCTTAGTGTAGAAAAAACTTGCGTGTAAAATAATTAGCTTTACAAACATAGATCTAAATTCTATAACATAGTTCACGTTTATTAACTTCTAACTTTTAACAAGTTAATATTTATTAAAAATTCATAATATCTTATGCTTATTATTATCACGTGAAGACAGTATATAATAAGTTGATGATTACTTTTTATAAAATTTAATATAAGTGATATATTTCAGTTGTCCAAATTTACTGTCGCTCGTGCCAATGGTCGCAACTTATAGAGAAAAAAATCCCTTAAGAAATTAAAAGATAATATATTTTGTGATTTGTCTTATTTTCTTATCTAAATGGCACATTATAAGATCCGTATGAACATAAGATATATTTTAACTATCACCAAAACAAAGTATGCCTTTTAGATTGTCATCATGCAAAATATAATATAAGTATTAAAAGATGATCTCAACTTATTATCGACTATTATAAAACAAATTATAAAATATTGTTTCATTCATAAAATAGATTAGTGGTATTTAAAATGTGTTGGGAAACATTCATAGCAAAATATTTAACTAGGGTTGTTGACAACCCAGGCTTTAATTGAGCTAGTGTAATTCAGCATCGAGCTGGGAAGTATACAACTCGTTTTAGAAGGCTCAATCAAGTTAAAATTTAAGCTCGAACTCGGTTATCGTTGTTTAAGTTTGTTTGTGATTCGAAGAGCTAGCTCAAATTAAAAACCGTAAGGAATCAAATAAGAAGTTAACTAATATTGTGGGATGGATGTTCGATGAATCTAGAGGGAGATTTGATGGTAATCAATGGTTGGCATGCGAATCAAAATACAATTATGGCTCAACAACAATTAGGAAATTCATAGGGAAATACAAATTTGGCTCAACAATGGTACAATCAGCATATGGCTGAAGAATAGGATAGCACGAGTGATAGTGAGGCTTGTAGTTGCTACAAGAGACTTAGAGGGAGAATGGCTATGAGATCACTTAATTGGAGTTCTTGATTTCATTCATCTTAATTGTTAAGTAAATAATTAAGCAAAGGCTGCTTTAAAAACATCACAGAAAAAGACAAATCTATATCTATATCTATATCTATATATATTAATAAAAGAATGTTTTTGTGGACACATGACACAACTGTACACTCCTACATTAAAATTACTCTCATCTCTCTCCTAATAAATAATTATATTAACTATCAATCATATTATTAGTTCTTTTTTCATATTAAAAATATTTTTTTATAATTAAGAAAGATTTTTTTTTCTATAAATACAATTCGTAAAAAAAAACTTTTTATAAAATATGAATTTTTCTAAAAATCATTTTTTAAAAATGCGAAATATTTAAATACATGTGTTTTTAAAAAAATATTTTTTTATGAAAGAAAAATAATTAAACTTAAAATTTATAATAAGAAATTTTTCAAAAATAGTTTATTTTGAAACAAAATGTTAAAAAAACTTTTTCAAAAAAGATAAAAAAATAAAAAAGTTAAAAAACTGATATCGTTGTTGTATTAATTCTTCATTGTTGTATTAATTAAATAATTCTACCCTTTTGGGTGTTACATGCCGCTTTTTATATTGCGCACCTTAGATAATTCTTCATGTGATTTCTACCTATGTGTTGTATGCTATGTATTATGATCGCTTTTATTATTGACTTTGTTAACGAGTCGGGGGTCTCTTCGGAAGCGGTCTCTATATTTTTCAAGATAGAGGAAAGACTTGCCACCACATACCTCTCACACTGGGTATGTTTGTTTGTTTATTATCGTTGTTGTATTAATTAAGTTCTAACTCACACATAATTTCAATATATTATATTAAAATATCATTTTATAATTAACAAATTTTTATTACTAACTATTAATATTTCATTTATTTAACATATGTAACACACGAGTTATTAATTTAATATTTGCTTGTCAATGATAAAAAAATCACACAATTAGGTGATGAATAAACTACCCATTTGTTACATGGCTTCACTTAATTTGTTAAACTAACACTTAACATTTCTATAATAAATTTATCACATCTTGCATTGTGTAAGACCAAAACCTATAACTTTTCAATTAGAGTAAATTACACAGATGGTCCCTGTGGTTCGGTTAAAATTTTGAATTTGGTCCTTAAAGTTTTAAAATTACGTATATAGTCCTTAATATTATTGTTATCTTTCATCAATGATCCCTACTCTGTTAGTTCAGTTAGTGATGCTAAATTTATTAAAATAATTATTTTACTTGTAGTGATCATTAATGTAATTTCATTTTATTATAAATATGCTTATAATTTAATACACAAAAAAATTATTTAAAAAAAAATCTTCTTTGAAATGTTTGGTTTATAATTTTTTTTAAACCATGTGCGAGTTTTTTAAACCTTTTAAAAAATGTCTTCTTTTACAAAAACGTTTAAAATTGAGCTGTTTTAAAAAAAATGTTTAAAAAACTAAGAATTTGTTTTAGGAAAGATGTTTAAAAAAACGAATGGTTTAAAAATAACTTTAGAAAACCAACCAGTTTAAATAAAAAAGTTTTAGTTACTCTTTCAATTAAAACGGCACTTACGATCATTGTGTCTCGTCAAACACATTAAATATACTTTTTTAACTTTTAAAATAGTTACTAACTCAGTAAGTAGACAACCTTTTTCAAACTATTTTTTTTATCTTTAACAATTCTTGTTTTAATAGTTATCAACAAAACCGAACCCAACCCGATCCGGTTAACCGTAATGACCCGAACCGGTTAACCGGGATGACCCGAACCGGTTAACCGGAATGACCCGAACCGGCGGCGGATCTGCTGATACACGACAAAAGAAGCTTTCGATTAAAACTTCAATATTCATCACCCACCTCACGATCTCTCATTTCTACTGGATCAAAACGATTACTCAAAATTTACACCATTTGTGTGTGTATCTGCTGTAAAAACCCTCGATTTGTGCTCTTTGGCTGCTAATCAGTAAGATTCTTTCACTCATGTTCGTTTTTTAAATAAATTGAGATGTAATCTTAATCCAGATGTGATTGCTTATGAGTTTGTTTGATCCAATCCGATTCAATGATTCATCACAACATGCTATAGTAATTTGGTGAATAAGTTGTGTTTGGGTGTGATTCTTCAAATTCAGTGTTACCACCAGCTTATTCTTGATCTGGATATGGTTAATATAGTTAACTTGCTATCAAGCACTTATCATTGATTCAGTTTTTTGTTGGTATTTATATGATTAATTGTTTTGTTTGAGGTTTAATTCTTTCAGTTTTCAACAAATATGATGGTTCTTGACTCTTGAGGGTGTGTTTGGTATTTGCTTGTTTAAATACCTTATCTTCTTATAGGGTTTGATCAAATCAAATGAACATTTTTGTGTGTTTGGATGGAGAAAGCTGCTTATGCTTGTATGCTTATTTCAGGGTGAAATAAGTTGTTTTCAATAAGAAGTTTGAAATTGGTTATTCTTGATGGATCAAAGCTGCAAGTTTATCCTTTGAGTGAAATAAGATGGTTACCTGCTTCTGCGTTTAAGCATAAGTTGTTTGGATAAGCAACCGCGAACACCCTCTAAGATATGTTAAGCATCAAAGTTTATATCACTTGTCATTTCCCTAGTTTGATCATGTCTTACATTGAACTTGTCTAGATGCTATTGCTGAATGTAGTGAAGTTTTCTTGATAGTTTGTGTTTGTTGCAGGGCAGGTGAAATCTTGATATCTTGAATATTATCCACATGGCATTGCCGGTAGATCATAAAGCAAACATCATTGATGGAAAGTTAATTGCACAAACAATTCGTTCTGAAATCGCGTCTGAAGTCAGTAACTTGGTCGAGAAATATGGCAAGGTAATTTAGCATATCATGCAAGTTTGCATACCAGCAGTTTGAATTTTGAAATATAACACAAATATCATTCTAGAAAAATACTTACATATATGTGTAAGAGATTTTAATTTCAAATCTTTATATTCTATTGTTAAAAAAATATAACACAAGTATAGAGTTTGAAGAACATTTCAAATCATTATATATGAACGCTTTTGTCTAGAAAGTATTTCAAATCGTTATATTCTACAGACTTATCCAAATCTGATTATTTTGGCCTTCAAAAGAACAGAAAATTAGAATCAATATAAATGGTTTCATTTTTCAAATACTAAGAAACTGAATTATTACTTTCAGGCTTCTTTTGCTTTATGTTATCAGCGTTTAGCACTACATTCAAGATTACTTGGTTGACGTTTAAAGTTTGTTTATTAGTAGTCAACATTTGTCTTAGCATAATTTTCTGTTCACAAAGTCAAACTTATGACACCATTCAATTGGTTTATAAAATTCAATTTTGATCAAAGCTTTTAGCACTACATTCAAGATCACTTGGTTGACTTTTTAAAATTTTGTTTTTTAGTAGTCAACATTCGTCTTAGCATAAATCTGTGTTCACAAATTCTATCTGTTCAAAAACTTAGTTTTTTAATAAAACACAACTTAGGAGCTTAATTTATGAACAATGCACTTTAAGTGAATTAAGACTGATTTCCTGTTTATCATTTTATTTTTTATTATACTTGTTCGTTCCATTAGAGATAAAGATAACCTGATTTGACCCGTAACACCTTCAACAACAAGTTAGAAAGCCCGATTGAAAGTATGATTCTTTAGTGATCAACATTTGACTAAATGTCAAACGTGCCTTAGCAATTAGCATAATTTTGTGTTGACGAAGATAAAATCATAACTCCATATTTTCTATATTTCTTTCAGGCCCCTGGACTTGCTGTGGTAATTGTTGGAACTAGAAAGGATTCTCAAAGTTATGTTAATATGAAGAGAAAAGCGTGTGCCGAGGTTGGAATTAAGTCAATTAACATTGACCTTCCTGAAGAAGTACCCGAAGCTGAATTGATAGCAAAAGTTCATGAGTTAAATGCAGATCCCAATGTACATGGTCAGTGAGTTTGTATTCCTTTTATTATCATCATTATAATATAAGTTTGATTTTATCTTAGGTACAAAATTTGTGGCCCCTTATTTTATATCATAACCATGCCGTATACAAATTATTGTACCTTGGTGAAGCGTATATCCATGGACAAGAATACAATCCCTTAACAGTCTTGCCATCGGTTATTCATAATGGTGTGGATTAGAGGTGGCATTAATTCGGGGTGTATTTTATCTCAAATGGGTTAAGTTAAAAGGTTGAGCTAAAAGGGGAACATGTTAACTAGGTCGGGTTGGAAGTTGCCCAAGCCCCAACGTCTATTTAAGGCGTAAATTATATATATTTATAAAAAAATGTTTACAAACGGACAAGAAAGTGTGTGTTTCAGCACAGCATAGCCGTTTCAGCTCGAACCTGATTTGACCTGGCACCCAACCGCTTATCTCCTCCTCTTGCCACCTCTTGAGTGTATATAGCATGAAAAGGAATTTTGCATTGCTCTTAGTATAAAAATCTGAATCAAAAAGCTGCAACTGTAGTGCATACATAGAAGACATTGTTACAGTAGACCTTATTTTAATGATTTACAAACAACTTAAAAACAAAACTTCACTCCCTTAGTCCCTTGTATCTTATCAAGAAATGATTTTGGCAATTTCATCAAGATTGAAGGTTAAAGAAACTATTACAAATGTGATCATTCACATAATAGCTAATCTTTAAACGTGCGTTTTAACTAATTATGGCAACTTCTAGTTGCAAGAATCTGCATAGCTGATTATGATTATGTTTCTTGAGAAAATGTTATAGAATAGTAACCAAATTTCAAAAGTGTTCTAATTTAGTCACTAATAATACATATTTTTCTCAAATTAAACCACCAAACGATCAAATCGAGTCATCATTAAAGTTTCTTATGTCAAAAAAAGTAACGGTAGAGAAAACGTGGGGGTCAGAATTTTCAATATATAAAATTATATTAAAAAATAAAAAAAACATGTTTATTATGAAAAAAATAAAAAAGTACCTAAAATTTACGTTAAAGTTCCATATCAGCATCAAAAGATAGAAAAAAATATTTTCTAATTGAAACCAAAAGTATAACATGCTAAAAAACATGTTAAGATTTTTAATTATATAAATTATAGACACTGAGTGACCTAATTGGAACATTTTTAAAACTTGAGTTACTTAATTGGAACACTTTTTAAAGTTGGTTACTATTTTACAAAGTTACCCTCATGTTTCTCAGAATATTTAGAGAAGAAGTAGGTAAAGAGTTGCAGTATGAAAACTGGATATTATATTAAAAAATGATTTCATATACACTTATGCATTCTATTAAAATATGATGCAGGCATATTGGTTCAACTTCCTTTGCCAAAACACATAAATGAAGAAAAAGTTTTAACTGAAATCAGCATTGAAAAGGATGTTGATGGCTTTCATCCTCTTAACATTGGCAAACTTGCTATGAAAGGCAGAGACCCACTCTTTCTTCCTTGCACCCCAAAGGCAATATATATATTTTATATCTTATTTTCTTAATATTACCATTTAGCATTTTTCATTTTGTTGGTCTTATCTCTGTTAGAGGTGACAAAATGGCCGGGTTTGAAACAACGTAATTTGGTGTTGGTTGAAACGGGGCTGGGTTGACCTCAAGCACTTTTTGTCCAAAAAATTTAAAATAGCTAAGTAGCAAAATTGATTACAAAAGGTAAAAAAAATTGTATTATATCAGTCATAACTAGCTTTGTGAACAAAATGATCTAAGAGGTTTTATCCACTGAAAATACAATTGTGAATCTGACTGTTTTGACCTGGTCAGCCTGTTTCTTTTTAGCTAATTTTTTATATGAACCGTTAGGGATGAAGCGTAATCATAAGTAACGGGTCGAAATTGTCACGTGTGACGACGAAACCAAGATATGATTGTTTGGCCCGTTTAGAAGTTATGGT
This sequence comes from Flaveria brownii, assembly GCA_018326445.1. Lineage (NCBI taxonomy): Eukaryota > Viridiplantae > Streptophyta > Magnoliopsida > Asterales > Asteraceae > Flaveria > Flaveria brownii. Next base: position 9,623 of record BJCN01321104.1, read on the forward strand.
ATTAAATGAATATACGCTAATATTCTTTTTATTTTCTTCCAACAGGGATGTATTGAACTTCTGAAGCGCAGTGGAGTTACCATAAAGGGAAAACGGGCCGTGGTTGTTGGTAGAAGTAACATTGTCGGGTTACCAGTTTCATTGCTGCTACTGAAAGAAGACGCTACAGTCACTGTAGTTCACTCGCGTACAGCAGACCCGCAAAGTATTATTTGTGAGGCAGACATTGTTATTGCTGCAGCAGGACAACCTATGATGGTATGCATGGTTTGTTGTTCATACATTTTTTGGGTTTATAATAGAGGTGGAGATTTTGACCCGCTTACGTCTAATGGGTTGATTTGGGCTTTGATCCATCTCCATCGGGTCAGATGGGCTTATAAGCTAAAGGATTTAACTAAACATGAAACGGGTCAAATGGGTTGAAAGTTATTGGATGTGTATTCAAATTCGTGAAACTTTTTAAACCTCTTTACTAAAAAAAGGTTGGATTTATTTATACTGTTTCATTTAAGAATATTTTAGATTCTTAGAAAAATGTTCAAATATTTTGTTACATTATTAGAATTTTATTTATAATTTGGTCATATTTTCAGATAAAAGGCAGTTGGATTAAACCTGGTGCTGCAGTAATTGATGTGGGAACAAATGCAGTTGATGATGCTAGTAGAAAATCAGGGTACAGGCTGGTTGGTGACGTGGATTTTGTTGAAGCATGCAAGGTGGCTGGATGTGTGACACCTGTCCCCGGGGGTGTGGGACCCATGACTGTAGCAATGCTGCTTAAGAACACGTTGGATGGTGCTAAACGTGTGATTGGTCAGTAGATTAATCTTAAATTTTGTGTTCACAGGATTTTGATCACTCGTGTTGTAACCTTTTTGTCGTGTGATTTTGACGTTATAGTGTATTAAGAATAATGTTTTGTTTTCTTTATTCAATAATGAGGTATACATGAATTTATATTTCAATGATGAAATCATTAGATACCATCAACATAGCCAATTGATTTTATCCATAGCAAAGCCATTGACGTGATAGATGGTGCTTTCAACAAGACCCGACTGTAAAGCTCATCATATGAAACGTCACCCAAGGGCGGAGGGAGTTACGCTGAAGCCACAACACCATAACGCATCCTTGTTGCACATGAGCGAAACTGGTTTCTCACTTGACATGACTTCTCCGCTTAGATTCTCCATCTTAATTTCTCATCTCCTTTATCTCCGCCATGCTTATCCCTCACTTTCAACATTTGCGGTACCACATGAGGTGGGACGGTGCTTCACGCGATACCATCGTTTCAACTCACAGTCACTTTAGCTTATTACCATGACTCCACTACTCTCACCCTAATATTTATGTGATTAGTGATATAAAAGGGTTTTTTTATGTTGTAAAGAGTTCAATATTTTTATTATGTAAAATAATCGTTTTGATAAATTCAATTCATTCTTTTATAGAGAGTCTAAAAAAGTTAATATATTAAATACTAAAATATAGATTAATATGGTGTTTTTTAAGCTACCTTAATAATGCACATACTTCAAATGGATTACTTGAAATAATAAGTATTAGAAATTGTTCTTATACATTTATAACCATTAAATTTCTTCTAAAGGTATAAATTTTAAATTTAGTTAACAAGTATAATATAATATTTTTAGGCATCACTATCATTGCTACTACTAGAGGTGGCAAAATGGGTGGGTTGGATTGGTTTGGTTGTTAAGTTAGGA